>BOPP01000055.1:1590455-1601681 GCA_017312745.1 Gryllus bimaculatus
CCGGGCGGGGGGCTTTCGCGGGGGCGGAGACGCGTCGGTGTAAAAAGCGCGCGGCGGAGCGCGGAGCGGAGTGCGGAGCGGAGCGGTTCTGCCAATCCAGCTTCTTTGTCTCTGTCCCTGCGGGCCCACGGCCTCTCTTTCCCTCAAAAGAGAAATTAACTTGCGAAAATTAATCTTCGGGCTGCCTTTGCGACACCGAGACCCGCCGCGGAGAGGTCTGCGCCGCTGAAGGAAGTGACGAAGAAGTGGCCCAAGCGAGACGTCCGCAAAAAGGAGGAGGTTAGAAGATTCTGAAAATAGTCAGCGTCAAATTTTCATTTCCGTTCGGGATCCTTAATCCGTCTAATTGCAGATCCCTTTATACAGCAAACGAATTATAATAATTAGACATAATATTTTTGAATCATAATTAGCACGCGCGTTGGTAATGGGTCATGTTCTTGTTAAACAATGAAATTTCAATTTTTTTTTAAACTTCAATTTTAAGTTCTTAGTTAATGATGAAAATATTTTTCAGTGAAGAATCAAGATTTTCGTGAATTAATAGGGGACTCCGTAAATGCAATGTTAAAATCTTTTTTATTGGTAATAAAATATTACAAAAAAACTGTATTCTAAGAGAATCATCATAATATTCAGCCATAATCTGGTAGTATAGCATTTTCACTTTGTCCTACTGTTCCTGCTATGTAGTTTTCAACCTTGATTTTCATTCTACCTCATGACAATTTAACTCGTTCAATATGTTTTCCTATATCGTCTAAATATAAATAAAAGGGTTGCTATTAAAAAAGGCATGAAAATAATATTTTAACACAATACCTACAAGTTTACAATGCACACAATTTTTGTACCTTCGTCTAACGGCACCATGCACTCCTGTTTACATTTCTTTGCTGATCGAAAATCCCGTTTAATTACGCACTTTTCTAAGTTACATCTCATTATGATCTTCAATTCCTTTTTTATACGCAAAGCTGTAATGAATATCAATAATTTCAAAGCTGATGGTAATTTTCATCCCTAATGTTAATTATTAGCTGCGTTTAAGTGCGCCATTCTCAAACACCTGAATTTTACTTTGCTCGTATATTAAACCTCTCTGAAGTGCACAAAGCGTCGAACGCGCAATTTCAAGGTTAGTTTTTTCTCTTTTATGACGAAATTGTTTTAAATGGCTAAGTTGTAATTATTTTTTGTTTAATAAAAGCTTCTTTGATCTCGAAAACACAATTAAAAATAATATTCTGGTTATATCCCATCAATGTAACATGAGTACTGTTGCTGTATTATCTAAATTACCCATTTCTAACACGCGCAGTAATTGAAAGAAAATAGTTCAGCCTCCGGACGTATGACAGATGTCTATGGTTTCTTTAGATACCAAACATCTGTCATACTTCTTTAAATAGATGAAGATATTTCAAAATAATGAACAATTTTGTATTTTGGTTAAAAAATGCAAATATTTCATAATATGGCTCCGCCATTTTATACTGTGCGTATCCACTGAATTCTCATTTCAATGGCGCGGCGGCAAAGCTCCAAGAAGGAGGCCTCCCAGCATTAAATATTTGCTATTAACGTGTTGTGTATGGAACAACAACGTTTTGATATTATTGGTATTTAAAGAATGGTTGTATTTAATGTCAACTACGAGTATATTAGGTTATTGCAATATCCATGAAGAGTGTTAATTATCTAATTTCTTGCAGTGTTATATGGGAGTACTCAAGAATGTATGATTCTTAAGCAGTGTGCGAGCTACGTTTTGCAAAATTCTTTTGTGTTTTTATTCTACAGATTTTGCTTCTGCAGGCCACCAGCGTTATTGAGTATTTCTTCTCATATTCTGAGCAAAGCATGCCCAATCACTATTTCTATTTTAAATCTCATAAGGGTAAATAGTGAAATGACACTTCAGTTGTTAGGTGCATCGGAAAAAAATGTTCATGGTGTGTGTTGAGGCTGTGCAATATTGCTTAGATGATTGGGTGTGGAAAAATATTGTATTCCGGGAAGTTACTACAATGTGAAAAGCTTCGTCGCCTGCAGGCTAGGAGAGGGTGCGATCTTTCGGTCACTTTTGGAAGCAGTTGAAGGTTTATTTGAAAGTGTTTCGGTATCTTGCCTTTTGCGAGAGAGACTTCTCGGGGTTTTGGGATAAATTACAAAAACCACGAACGCGCGAAGTTTGAATTGTATAATATTTTCTTCTTAAATACCTCAAAGAGTTGTCAAACTCCAAGCGTGGCTCCAAGTGTGGCGCCAAATTTGAATATATTTGGTCGCCTATGCCAACAGAGTGTAAAATGTTGGTCACCTATGAAACAAACTAACATCGTCCCCGTCATCAGGACTGTGAAGAGACGTGAGACTCTTATTAGCTACGAAGATAGTCTCTATCATTGTATTCGAAAGTTAATGTTAAGGTGCTTCAGGGCTTCAAATTCCATTGCATTGCCTCTGAGTGGGAGGTCCTAGAGCTCGAGTTGCCTTTATGTCAATGTTATCGACACTTGCTTCCGTCGTTTCCTCATCGATACTATGTGAATATCGGAATGGTACCCTAAAATACGATCCCGGATTACGTGCAATCTTACCATCTTTTTTGTTGCCTATCCTCACCCCTTACGCCCATTTCCACTTACAATCATTACACAACCAAACATTGTCACATTGGAATGTATAAAAAGTTCTCAAATTTTACAATTTTTTAAAATTAAGAAGCTCTACTGAAAATTTGATGTGCGCCATTCGTACGAAGCGTCGTATTATTATTTGAGAACACCAAATAAAGAAAATAATTGGATCCATTTTTTAGAAAACATTGGTAATTTTCTAGGTTTTAGAGACTTCATGTAAAGTACACACAAAATTAAAAGATCCCGAGGTATTAGAAAATCATTCGAGGTATTTATGTTTTGGTGAAAATCCTCCGAAACGTTTAGGCGTTTGTCTTGTTCATAGACGAACGGACTGGCAGTTAAACAAACAACGTCATAATATCAAGGACCCCCAAACATATTTTTTCCTGCTTTGTCACGTAAACTTACTTTTACGATTTGTTTGGTGTATAGTATGTCAGAATTTCATTTCATTCTTTTTACAGACAATTTCGAAGATTAATGACTTGACAATGAAATTCAAATGAAATACATATAGGACAGCTATTCCTGTTTCACCTGAAGTCGGGACACTCAGTCTTGGTTTCATTGGTTTTTGAAATTTTTGTGACCCTTTTAGAATTATCTTGGTCAATAAAATGAAGAAGCCTAAATACACGGCGGAAAATTGTGATTAAAAATATTTTTAAGAATGAATATGTAGTAAATGTCTTTATGTTACATAGTTACGTTGAATACAATATATCTTCAATGAACACCAATATGTATTTATTTTAAAGCTGATAATTTGGGAGGTATTTTAATATTATCCATTCGAGAAGTATTGCCGCACTAATAGTATTTTACGTTACGTTATATAATTTTAATAATTTAGTTTGCAGTTCCAATACTTTTATAAACATAAAAACAATTACCTATAATAGTGAACTTAAATATAACATGTAATTAAGAAATTAATATTTCTATTAAACTATGAGAATAATGTACATTCATTTACCAATGCAGTGTTTGAAAATATGTAGGCGCCCGGCATTTTCATGAAATGTCGTCCATTACTATTCATGAGTTCTGTAAAACATTTTTCTCTTCTTCATCTTCTTCTTCTCTTTGTCGTTTAGAACGTGTCTCCTGTGAACCGGAGGGAAGAATATATCAATAAGGGTGACTTATCTCTCTCATTTTTTTCTTCTAGTGGAAAAATTTATTCATTTTTTGCTGAGATTCCTCGTGCTTTATTCTGACCACAAGTTAAATATACTTTATTCTATTCTGCTTTCTCATTCCATAACTTTGGGTATCTCAGGGATTTTTAAATACTGTAGATTTTCATTCTATTTCCTCACGCTACTGACCATTGCCTAATTAATTTGCTTTTTGTAGCCGCTTCCGAATATCAATAGAAATGAAAAACATCAATCAAAAGGGCTCAAAAGGAAATACATTATAATACAGTATAAAACCAGCACCAATATTAAAACTGTATGAGCAAGAATAATATTACGAACCCAAAATATCGTGCACGACCATTAAGTTATATTTGGTTAAAGTTTCGCTTACTACGGCAATCTCATACTTCAGTCATACTTTTTGAATGTATGCTACAAAAAATTTGGATCCTTAGTACCTACAACTTTATCATTCAACTTTGTACACCGGATATTAAAAATGAACAGCATGTGTACCAGACTATCATGGAATTCCACTTCACGTAATTTACAATCCGTACGCTGTATAACTGGCATTCATACGCTGTGTAACAGTGTAACTGATGTAGTAAAGGGACGTTCATAAATTACGTAACGCAAATTTGGAGTATTTTCAATACCTTCACTTCCTCCTGTAACGCGCGCGTTTGAACCCCCATAAATAATTACGAATCGATTGCGAACCCGCCCCTTTGTAAATGCAAGAAGAGAAGATAAATTATAGCACAGTGAAAATAATTCGCATTTTTTGTGTTAATATTAAAATTTGATATTTTAATATTATAATATATATTATAATATATAATATATATTATAATATTTAATATAATAATATATAAAAGTCGAAATTAATCGGCAATGGCGACTGCATCTATCAATACGATTGGATTAAAGTTGTGAGTAAAAGAAGGACACTTAGTCGAGAAAATTTTTGTTCACAAGCCGTGCACACGCCGTTGTGGATGACGCATGGGCGAAAGTCTATAGCGCCAATTTAAATGGATTCTAGAATATGTTACATACCAAATTTAAATATAATATTCCTGATATTACATATTTGATACAAAAATGAAAAAAATATTTCTACTTATTGTAACAATTAACATCTCTTTACTTTAATTTATTTGGTTAAAAAAATTACTTAGCTAATATTTTAATGCTTTTAGAATAAGACTAAAAAAGAAATTATTTCAGCAAATGTTGAAAAACATACAAAATGAATAAGTGTTGCGTAACAATAAACCAATACCCCATACCCCAATGTCACGTAGCGAAACGCCGCCTCAAACCCCCTCACCCTTTAGCGTTGCGTAATTAAAGGACGACCCTTATTCTGAAGCACTCAAACTCAATTTGAACATGGTGGACTAAGCACAGCAATTGCGAAGAATGAAGCAGTGATTTTTGTAATTGTCCGTAGCTACTGGTGACGCAAAAAGTATTGATGCATTTGCGGAATGTGGGTAAGGATAAAGGAAATGTACAAGTAAAAGTGTGTTAACGGAAGTCGCGAAATGTATATCTACACAAATTTTAGAAAAAAGCTTTCACAAACGAAAATAACAGGTAAGAAATATTCAAACCGGTTGTCAACATCGTCATAAACATTCAGCCTAATTTATTGTATTGTAACTGAGGTGACATTATAATCCTTTACCACCTATCTCTTTGAAGAAAAAAGGTTTTATGTATACTTCCTATTTTATATTGATATTGTGTGCTATCTTTTATTTTATTTCATTTGTCTTGTAATTTTATTTCATTTTAGCACAATCTCTATTTTATTTGTTATTTTTCTACTTTCTCACTAAAGGGAAGAGAGAAAGTTTTGTAACGCTGGGCGAAAAAACGGCATATTTTCGGCAGAAAAACACTTAAAACAAGACCCTGATACCGAAAAAGTGGATAAATCCAGTTGCTTAACTTAGAAACAAAATCCTGTATCACGTGGTCTACTCAGAATCCGTTTTGTGGGTCCTTGATACCGAAAAAATCGAATGACGGCAAAACGTCTGTCCATCCGTCTGGCTGCCCGTCCGTCTGTGAACAACGCTAGTGGATAAACAGTTCAGCCATTATTTTTCCAAAATTGATATTTACCAATGGATTTGGCTGATGTTGCGGCACCATGAATTTGACACCAATATATTAATTTTTCTGTCACTTGGCACAAATCCCCTGGGACATTTTCCAAAATTAAGAAAAAGGATCCATCATTTTTGATTAAATTCTGTTGTTGGGTAGTGTAAAGGACGTTTAAGAGAATGGTGCAGGTCTTATGTTCGTTGAAGACTATTATTTTTCGAAAATTGCAAAAGTTTAGCACTTTTACGGAGTCTTCGTACAACTAAAATATTAAAGATAGAGGTCAAAACACGAGAAAGTACGTGCTGTTTTTAGCAGCATTAGTCTAGGTCTAGCATTAGCATAGGTCTAGCTATTTTTAATACCTTCTGTATTACCTTATTTCATAACACTATATTTTTATTAGTCTGTGTGGTATTGTAAATGCAAATTAATTTGCATTTTAATTAATTTTTTTCGCTGGTTAGTCTAAAAACCAGGTTTAATAGATGAGACTCAACATTGTAAATTCACATTACACTTGTAGCCTGTAGCAGGAAAAGGCGCTGAAATGCTGATCGACATTTTAAATAATTTTAAATATCTGAAAACATTCTAAATGTTTTCTGATAAAACAATTAGATTGACGAAGAATGAGCAAACGTCAGTTGATGCCAGTGCGTCAGTAATGGCGAATTCAAGCACAAAATGTGGAAGTTATGAAATTCAAAACGTATTGCTTGTTCCCTCAAACTGGGAGGATTAAAAATATATTATTTCCTCTAATCTTGTTCTAAACAACAAAATGAAAACATCTCATTAACATTGTTTTTGAAATAATGTCAGATGATTCGATACTAATTTGCATTTTTGGGTCTCATGCACGCATTTGTGGAAAATGTGAAAAATATTATAGTCATAATTGATGTGCTCAATTTTCTAATTAATGCAATATCATTAAAAATACTCGTTCATTATAATTAGCAGTTTTTATATAAAATTAAAACAGAATGAGGACATTTTTAATCTTGCTCTATTTTGATACCAGGTTTTGAGGTTATAAGCATTGGTTGCGCAGAAAAAATTTGCCTTAAGTATCTACCGAAAAATACTACTATCCCCATTCACTAAAACATTACTTGTCTCTGGTTCTTTTCTTTCCATGCCCCTTATGTAAATAATCCTTGCAGTCAAATCCTACAGCTAGGTTCATTAATACTTCGCAAAGAATATATAATATTCTTCACGTAAATGTTAGCTATTTTACAGTAGAAAACATATATTTTTATTAAATCAGCCACAAATGTGGAAACATTACCCTAAAAGCAAGCTTTTTCAGCCACAGAATTTCAGTGCGTTTGATCATGGATGATTTTTGGAGTGAATAAAGAACATAAGATTCAGTTTTATCAAGCGACTGTGAAGAGATCTTATTGCTGAAGAGCATTATGACCACATTGCTTGCATTTTTATATCAGGTTTTCCTCTTAAACCCTTCAATCATATAAATAACATATTCGTAAATTTGAGTACCTTCCAAGAGTTTTTGAGTAGAAAACGGATAGAATGAAACATTCTGCAGTCTTCTACATTGAGATCTTCAAGACGCTGTGGTTTCTTCATAAGTTTATCCCATTACTAGTTGCCCAAGCCCCGAGCTTTTTAAACGAGAAATAAAAATGTGCAGAATTCATCAAGTAGCGAAAGCACAGTATTGTGCTAAATCAACAACTCTATCTTCTTCTCCTTTTCCTTCCTCTTCTTCTTTTTATACTTAATTTTCTTCTTCTTCTTTTTCTTATCTCTTTCTTTTCTTTATTTTTCTTCTATTTCGAATTCTCTTTATTGTTCTTCTTTTCGCCTTTCTTTTTTTCCTATTGTTCTCATTCCTTAGCTGGTTAGGATTTAGGACGAAGAGAAAAATCTATGGCCTTAGCCTCCCCACTGATAAGTACAATATTATTTTATTGTAAGTAATTTAGTTTTTATTTTCATTTTTTATAATATATACAATGTTATTATTATTATTATTATTATTATTATTATTATTATTATTATTATTATTATTATTATTATTATTATTATTATTATTATTTTTAGTTATTATTATTATTGTTATTGCTGTTCTTCTTTTACTCTTCTTTGTTTTTGTCCTTTACTTTAATTTAATTTGACATAAAGACACGCTTTATAAGGTGCTTGGATGCTTAAGCGAATGTCGTCGCGGATCCGCAAGTGAAGATTTGTAATCCTGGAGGTCCAATGGTTGCGTTTTGCCGGTGGAGAATTTTTGACACAGACGAAATGAAGCCTAAATCAGTCTTGTACAGGTTGGGTGTTTCCATGGTTTCTTACGATGAATTCCAAGTAGATGTCGAAGCAGTAGGTCTACTTGAAATAACGGGGCCATCACCGGGCATGCGAATCTCCCATTCCGCCCTGCTCTCCGGACCCCTCTTATTCCTCCTCCTCAAACGGCCCTTCCCCGGCCATTCGAATGATCCCGCAAGCATGGGAGTTTGCGGAAGCCATCACAAACTCATAGTGGTCTTTACATGATCACAAAGATATAACAGACTAGTGGAACTCAAAAAGTGCATTGGGAAGAATAAAGCAATATACGGGTTTTATTGTACTGTCTATTTGTAAACGCTGTTTTGATTGAAGAAAAGTCGTAGAAGAATTCTATACAAGTATAGAACAACACACAACTGAATCTAAAACTAACGACTACTCAATATTATATTTTTACATTGACCTGCAAAATTTGTATCCGATTAGCATTTTTTCTCTGCGCCGGCATTTGAACTCAGGTCTTTTGAGTTAACCCGTCATTACCACTACACCACCACTCACATGGGTGTACTTCACTTCCTCCTCGAATACAAATCTCTATCTTCAATACTGTAGCAAGACATGAAGACAAAAACATTTTAAGCTTTTACTATTTACAAAAATTCAGATTTTAACGAAAAAGGGATCTACCCCATTTTTGGAAGCACTTTTCAGGCTATCCCATGACACAGCATAATAAGAAAATTTGGAGCCATTTTAAAAAAATGAAAATGTAATAGCTTCATGTGAAATAGCACCAAAAATCAAAATATCCGTTTTCAACTTCAATGTCAATTTTAGAGAAAATCGTCTGAACGGTTTGGGTGATAGCTTTAATCACAGACAGGCGTTTTTTCGGTATAAATGGCCTATAAACGTAGATTTAGAATACACAACGTGTTAGAGGAAGTCATTTTCTACAAAGATTTTGTCGGGCAAAAATTTACCGGTTTTCGCCGCAGTATTACAATACTTTCTTTAATTTACTACGTAAGTGCTACTAGTTTACTACATACGTTTGCAATAAAGCGATAATGTAAAAATAAATATTCACGTTTATTAACCCTTCAATGATTTCACATTAGAAATTGCTATTGGCGATTATTGTACGGGATTATATATGCCAAGCGCTAAAATTCCTCACTGGAAGCGCTTTTTTTAGACGTGATTTACATTGTTTCTTTTACTGAACGATTATAAATATGTTTTTATTAATGGTGACGTTCAGGCTTTATAAGGTCATCTCCATCATCTGGCGACACGTCGGTGCAAAAGAGTGGGAGATCACATAGCCCTTACGCGCTGTCGGTAAACTCTAGAATCGTTCGTCATACGCATGTGAATCGGGTTAGTCTTCACGTGAGGGGGCAGACGAGCGTTATGTTAAGGGCTGAGCGCAATTCATCTCTGTGTTCACATCTATTCTTACGGCCAAGCGATCCCCAAGCTGGGAAGGAAACTCTCTGACAAGAGTTGAAAATCTGAATGTAACGACGAGCTACGCCGAGTCAGTAAATTTGTATTTCGCAGTGGTTCCTTACGGGCTTAGAACGGACCCCTTGGCGGTCGATGCAACTCCAGAACAAATGATCATCAAGAGGTCGATTGAGGGCGACAGCCCAATATCGGCACCAGATCGGTATAATGAAGATCCTGTTGATTTGAAAAAAAGTTTTTAATTATTTTTGTAACTGAAGGCACAAACTTGATCATATTACTAAGATTCGAAAATTATATAGCACAAAATATAATAAAACACAAACCTAATAATCTTAATCTTCAAAACTTATGTTCATATTATTTGGCCTAATTGTCATCAAGTTATTTATGAATATTTGTGTTATCATTATTTTGTATGCTGTATATTATAGTGTCGATTCAGGTCGCATGAACATCTAGGTCTTTAGTGACCAATATTTCATTTAACGGTATGATAACTGTGAAGTATGGTATGGTAACTATGCTATGGTGATGACAGGGAGTGAAAGGACGAACACAAATAAAACCACTTTTTAATAGGCTGTCCGTAGTCTTGCGTAGTAGAGTAAAGTAGGTAGGAGTTTTTCCGGAGTCAAACTAGTTTTTTCACAGGGCACAAACATGATTTCCTTCCAGAAAATTCAAAACACTATTGTTAAGTGTCGTGTTAAAAGCATAAATAAATAATTTGCCATCGTGTAATAATAGTAGTAGTAATAACCTGCCATTCCTGTTTTAATTTTTGATTTAAAAAAATATACTTTCTTAAATGAAACTTTTTTAATACTCGCAGAGACCGAAAGCACGGAAAAAAATAATTTTACACTTCTAGAAGCTAAAAATACGGGGCTTACTTATTGTCAGTTTCATTGAAATCCTTTGACTGCCGATAGTTATCACCACACAGAATGTCCCACCAACCATGGGCCATCCCCATACCAGTTCACCAAATCGAAATGCAGTTTTCGCTCAACATTGCCGAATCATGGGGCAAGTAACATACCAAATAAACATTATTTGTAATACTTTTAGTTTTTGAGAAATTTAATCATTTTTGATTTGTTACATGGACCTACAATTTGTTTTAAATCAGCAATGGATCATAAAAAGAGAAATACAATGATTATCATGTGATACAATTTTGGTAGTAATTTAAGTGAAAATTAGACTTTTTGACATGTGATGTTAAATTAAACAGATAGTATTTTCTGTAGCAGGCCCAGCAGCTGAAGCCTTTGCGGCAGGTGGCCTTCGCGATGTCGAAACTGTCGCGGGGAGAGGGAGACTAAGCAGTGTGGCAATGGGGATAGAGATGTAACTCCAGCAATCTATGGTTTTTTCAGGACGGTCACAGGATCTAACATCAATATTAACGATGGAATGAATGGTTTTTCCATTAATTCATCGGAATTAAACTTCTCTTCTGATTGAAATTCCAAAGCATCTAGTATGTACACCTACAGTGTAACGCCACCAAACACTGCAGTTCGTCGGCTCTTGCACACAAGATTTCTATT
>BOPP01000055.1:1610254-1624761 GCA_017312745.1 Gryllus bimaculatus
GGGGGTTCGTTTTCGGGGGGTTCGTTTTCGGGGTGCGTGGCCGCCTGGAAGATGTGAGGGGTGGCGTACAGGTATGGAAACAGGGGAAAACGATGATACTAGAAGAGCCTTCGTGCTACTTGAGTGATCTGGTACTCCATAAGTGGTCAGACAGAATAGTAGAGTGGATTATTGTCTAATTATAGCAAACTAGAGTTCCAATTTTCAGACGTTGTATAAAACGTGCCGACCTCCGTCACGCAGACGTCAACGGCGGCAGCCGCTCCACGCGAAACGAAAGGTTGTGTGTTCGGATCCAGCGGTAGGCGCGGAAGATTTTGCCTGTTGTTGTTGCGTGAAAGGCTACTGCTAGCCATCACGCATCTCATTATTTCTTCTAAATAATCGGTCGTTAAATCGTGATTGCTTAGTGTCGCAATGCCTCAAACCAGCGAAAAGGCTAAAAGTGATAATGGTCTGTCCTCGTGTGAGCAACTATCTACCACAAACATAAGAAATTATAATGGTGAAATGTTTCTGAACTGCTTTTGCGGCCAGAGCATTTCATTTTTTGTTTAATGCTTTTTACTTTCTAATCTACTACGTACTTACACAGTTATAAGCAAGTATTGTAATACTGCAGCGGAAAGTGGTGACTTTTCAACAGAACTTCTAATGTACGACACTGATATGTAAAACGTTAATACTTGTCGTTCCTCTGTATAGCATGTAACTTTAAGTACTACGTTGTATAGTCAAAATTCACATTTTTTGCGGTCGTTAATAGCGAAACTAGTGTAGTTCCAACAGCATATACTTTTTGTTGCAATGTTACCCTTTTACAGTTTTCGAAAATACAGACGGTTTGCGGGAAATGCACAAATTATTTTAACACTCCTTATGTAAAAATGAGCAGAAAATTTACAGAAAAAAATTGGGGCCGTTATTGCGAAAATAATAGTTTAGAAATTTCTTGTATTTCACGCATTTTTAATGTTTATCAAACTGTCATTCCAATGATTTTTAATAACGTATTTGGTGTACGTGTACCAGGAGAAAATAAGTTCACCGTGTTAGAATGGCTCTCTAGTCTTTGTATTATGAAGTCATCCGTCGACGAATGCGACGTACAAGTGTCCTCAAAGAACGTTGCGCGTCGACTGCCTCCATGCCCGAAGCCACGTTCATTTTTCTGCTTATTTTTTGGGTGGTGTCCTGTTGGTTTCTCGACTGTTTCCTAAGATTTTCATTTAATTTAATGTAGCTTTCATAGGTCTTTAGTAATTAGTTGCACCGTATCGAGACAGACGTGTGATCCTTGTGCACTGTTATTTACAACTTATTGCAGCACCGTTATTTGCGTATTTAAACTTTATTATCTAATGTAATGTTTTTTTCTGTATCACTTTGCTTTATCCTATTTGGCGATTTCGAAGATTAATTGCAGTTTTTTACACATTTTGGTCTTTCTTTTATATCAATGCTTCAATCTTCTGAATGATGTCGGTTTCGTAAAGGTTGTTTCGAAAATCTTACTCGCATATTTACAAATAATGGACATTATGGGTTCAAGTGTTTGGAATTCTCCATTTTAATTTATTTATTTATTTATTTATTTATTTATTTATTTATTTATTTATTTATTTATTTATTTAATGTAAACAAGTTAAAATTTATGTGAATATGGAGGGATGCAATATGTGCACGTATTCTTGAGCGCCTTGTCAACCTCCTTACCTAGGTTGACAAGCGCACTCTACGTGGAAAGCCTAAAAGGTTTCCGCAAGAATGCCACTGAGCGCACTTATGTTTCCCCATGCACTCCCTCCGACTTCATTGCTGAGGTTTCAAGCAGAGCGGAATCCTTTTGAACTCCGTCGTGCTTTAGATGCCATAGTGATGTAAACGGATTAGCAGTAGTGTAGCGGTGTATCCGAGACTCTCTCTTGCGTCATAAGGAGAAAGGTGTTGTTTGCCTTCTCATTGTTCTGTGCGATTGAAAATAATAAACGAAAAACATCTTGGTTGTTAGACGGTCATTGTAATAAATAAGAAGTAAGGTACGACAGTCTTTGATGGTGAAATGGTTAGCGTAGTACCAGAGTTTGAGATAGCTCTCCCATTAAAACCAAACCCGTTGGTTTTAAATGACTTATTTCTTCGTAAAGGAAATAAAGACAAGTCCAGTGTGTGAGATTTTTGATGTTTGAAAAGAGCATAAAGACTAAATGACACCTTGAGCTAAATTCTACTAACGTGCGTTGTCCTAGAATTGCTTCCATTCCTTAGTAGATGGGATTTTGGTGCTGTGCCTGGTCCCTCTCACGTTCTCTTATATACCGGAAGTCGTGAAATGAAATTCATGGTCGAAAATATAGCGTTAGTTGTCCTGTGTCAAACTGCATGGGGAAATGGAATTGCAAATTGCAACGGTAAGGTAATACTCTGTAATTAAAATATTGTTTATATTATGTACTCTCCACATTAGCAATAATTGATGAAACGGCGAAAAGAAAAGTATTTTTAAAGTTCCGGCAATATAAACACATTATTCATCATTACTGAAGATATGGTGGTGCATTAAATTTCACTGGGTGGAGTGGACGATCTCTCATACGTGCAGATCGCTCTGGTTATTATAAATACCACACTCCCACTTCTGAATGTCATAATTACTTTCGGATTCATATCGGAATTAAAACCGCTAGAGCGGAAAAGAGTTATAGCGGATTCGAATAACTCTGGCGTCCCTCCTCTTATTTGATACGGATTATTAATATAATAATGTAGAAAGTAAATACAAATGTACAAGTTACGATGCAGCGACAAACCTCTCCATGAACAGTACAAACTTGAATTGTTTCAACCTACAAATACTTGTATATAAAAAGAATGAACAAGATACAAATCAACAAAGGCGCGTAATCTATGCAATTTATGAGAAGAATGTGGGAACGATTAGAAACGGCTGGTAATCAGGCGTTGAAAACACATTACGACCATGGGTTATTAACATTTCCGGTCAATAAATGCCTGTTTGTCAGGCTCTGAGGGTTGTTCCCCAAATGTATGTAAGAACTTGTCAAAACGTTCAGATCATTGAAGAGAATGTGAACTGCGAGATCTCGCATTGTAGGGAAGAGTCCTTATTTCACGCAGAGTATGGTACCGGCTCGCGCAGTCAGTAGGCTTGACCCTTAGGTAGCTGTCTGCAACCAAGAGTACTTTTAGTAATCGAATGCAGTAAAAAAAAAAAAATGTTGCTACAAGTCGAAATTAGAATTTCTTCTCGACGCAGCTGCGATGTTCCCTCTTCAGCTACCTGACTTCAGGTGAAATTGTGACGTTATTCAAGATAACAGGCAGTTAAGTTTCTTCCAATGCCAAAACGACATTACCCCGATTTCGCGGCCTGTTTTATGTTTAGAGTTATGACCATTTCTATATATGTGGTGAGAGGAACGTGTAAAACGTCGTCACTCCATTGCATTTTTTTACTTGTCACTTTCCTTGTGTGCCATTAATAAATAAAATATCTCACGTATCGGTAATATTTTTTGTTAAATATTACAATAAATCTTACTCGGAGATATCAACATTTTTTTCCCCAAATGTTCCCTCAAAAGTCAAAAACGCCAAATTGGCAGTAAAATATTTACATGATTTTTATTTACTATTTAAATTACGTGTTAACTCTCCTCTGGAACATTTATTACTATCATTCCTACATTTAAATTTTTTAAAAATGTTCTTCTTAATATAAGTCCGATTATTCGATCAACCATTTTTATAATGAAATTCTCTGTAAGGGTTTTTATAGTCACAACGAAAAAAAATATACACAAATTATTCAAAGATCTTGGATATGACTTGGACAAAATGTTGATTTGTGGAATATATTTTACTTCTAGTGAAGTGGCATAAAATGCCGGGCGTTCAACGTAGCGAGTATTGCATATTAAAGGTAGGAGAAAACTGTTGATAAATGCTCTTGGCACTTTCCATGCCGAGAATTCTTTCATTCAGTACATCATAAGTAGGTGTTAAACATACCTGTCATGCTCGAGGTCATTTGAACGATTAATAATTTGTTATCTTCCTGTATTCTTCATGAGCATGATGAATAAAATTAATGAATGATTGATTATTTAGATAACTACAATTAATGGGCAATTTTTGTAAGGTATCGCCTTCGAGTGTTCATATCCAATTTCCCTGGAGGTTTTTAATATTTGTTCATCCGCTATTTTCCGGTTAAAAAATTGATTTTCATTCACCTGAATTAATTTATGTAGAGTATTGTAAAAACACCTTCACAAAGACACGACCTGCTATAGCTCAATTTGTTTTAAATGTAATCACTAGTTAAAAGGTGGATTCATTGGAATTGGGTTTCAGTGGCCACAATGCTCCAGTACTTACAATTATCGGAAACCCGACCATTAATGTATCAAATTGTACCCGTAATCAAAATAAAGGTATTTATAAATTACTTGTGAATCAAACATGGAACTCGGTACAGAGTGTTGACATTAATGACTAGATAAATCATTTGATCAGTACTCTTTCGTGTTTTTTGGACTCCTCTAATCAAGAGAATAACACGCTTGTCTTGCAAGAATAAATTACAGATTACCATACGGATAGCAATTTCTTTTAAAAAAGAGCACTCACTAGTTATATCAGGAAACACTACAAGGAAACACGTTTCCTACATCTTTCAGCAAATTCATTGTGAATTTAAAATTCTTATTATGATTTATCTGATCGTTATGTGCAATATGTAGATTTTCTCTTGAATATTATGAAGAATACTATGTATGCTTTATTTAGTATTGGTTAAAGTTAGATTCTTTCAGTTGAGTTTGTGTTTCTAGAATATTCCTGCTCGTGCAAGCTGCCATTGAAACGCAACTTGGTACACAACGTTCGAACGCTAGTTGTGTATGCACGACACGTGTTAATTACAAAAAATCATGCTTCAGTGGTGCCAATCGCTCTATTGGCATTTACTGACGCGCAGTGCCTCCCAATGGCTGATAAAAAGCCTGTGAATTGCGAGAGGTTGAGGTGATGTGTTCACTTGCTTTGCATAATGGTCGCGCAAATAACATGATCCCGAGATCCCTGGCTGTACTCGGTGGAATTGCGAACTGATGCTAATTGGCCCCAAAATAGAAAGAGTTGTCTGTTGGATCAGTGACAGTTCGAAAACTAACATCTGCTGAAGCATTGTGATCCGCTTATATTTAACAATATGTGAAATCGGATCACGGAATGATGAATAACCCGTCTCGTTGGCTCGTAGTACAAGGTCGGTTCAGTAAGTGAAGACTTGAAATAAAACGGATGTAAGTGCCATTTTCATACTTTCGAAAAAAATGAATTTACATATATTTAAACCTATTGGAATATACGTCTCCTGCCATTTGTAACAACCCATACTATCAAGAAATACATCTGGACTATGGTTCTTATTTATGTTGTAGGGTTTGATTCATTCATCATTATTCTCGTAAAAACGTAAATGGCATTTACATCGTGTTTTATTTCAAGTCTTCAAATTATGTAGAAATAGAAATTTGCTTTAGGGGTATAACATTATATGCATAGATTTCAAAGTTGCAGTTTTAACATTATTGTTATAATAACCTATCGGTTTCTTTTCCATCACATTTTATTCCCTAGGAAAAGTACTTTTCAGGGGTGCCCAGAGAAAACAAGAGGTCTGGGGCAGTGGAACCACGAAGTGGATTTATTTTAATCACCTTGTCTCATATATAGGCATCACTTCATGCAACAAAAATAACTTGCTGCAGTTAATTTCACGTGGCAGTAAAAGGATTTTACTTTATTAATACCTACGTAGTATAGGGAAAGTAATGTAAGGCTGTGGCGAAAAACTACGATTTTCAGTACAAGAAATCGTATTGAAGGTCCCTGATGGGACAATTCTTATTCCTGCATGTAGTATTTTTTTCTCTAACACGCTGTGTTCTCAGAATCCACGTTCTGTGGTTTCGTGATACCTAAAAATTGGTTTACGACAAAACGTCTGTCCGTCCGTGAACAACACATGGCTACCCATTGGCAGTATTTTCACCAAATTCCCCGTCGGGGTCCTTTGAATTAAAAACGTATATTATGTGTTTTGTGGGTACATTACATGAAGACTCAGCGATAATTTAAAAAAAATTCCTTCAGAATTACCTCTATTTAAAAAAAAACTCAGATAACGGAAAATACTCTTATAACAGTGGCGCAAGTCTTGTTGAATTCTAAAACCTTTTGTTGAATTTTCTAAATTTTTGAAAATTACGAAAGCTTAGCTTTTTCTCGTCTTCCCAGTTCTAGAATATTAACATAGAAATCTTACTTTATGAAATCTCTAAAATTATTCTATACAATTATATCTTTAAATAAGGCCGCGTGCAATTTTTCAAAAAGTGGAAATTGTATTTACGCTTTAGTTTATGCATTATTGGGTCTTAAATAAAACAATTTTGCCGGCCTGGATAGCCGAAGTCGCTGCAACTTAAGAGCCGTAGCTGCCTCGGCTCGAAAGGTAGCGGGTTCGAATCCCACCTCGGGCGTGGATGTTTGTTTGTGTGTGTGTGCGTGTGCGTGTGTGTGTGTGTCTTTGTGTTCTCCTTACGCGTTCTTCCTACATTCTCCAGTGCAGATAAAGCAATTACAGAGGACGCTATGTATGACCAAGTTGTTAAAGAGCGACAATAAAAAAAAATGCTCCAAATTATTTTTTTAACGTTTTGAAAAAATAATGTTAAATGAATTGAATAACTCGGCATACACCGTATTTTGATGTATTTTTTTTTTAAACATTCAAATATTACCCAAATGTATGTCCAAGGAGTATTGAAAGATTACCGTTCAAGTAAAGCAGCGTATGTCCTGTAGTAACACCAGTATTTTTGTGTTTGTCTTGAATAAAAACGTTTTGGTGCCCCAATTAAGCGCCCGCGCAAGTTGCCCCAACTGCGTCCCGTTTCTGGACGCTAATAATGCTTTCTCACGTACGGCGATTATCTCACCCTGTGGGCCGACATAACTGACACGCGCTGAGGTAGAAAGTATAGCGCAAGAACACAGAGAGAACGGAATATTATTCTTTTCACCGTCAATGTTACAACACACTGTAATTAAGCAGTGAATTCAACTAGTACCGTACGTAGAGCTAAATTTACACTTGAATTAAGTTTGTGTACATTATCTGGATGTGGGTTGGCAGAGAGGTGGGAAGGTATGTGGTGAATATGGATATCTCCATTACTAACGTCTTTGATTATGGAGTTCCATATCTGAAAATTTCATGTTTTAAATATTATAATTGTAAATTTATTTCGATTCAGCAAGTCCAGAATATGAAACGTGTGCCATTTAATTGCATATTCTTTTTATTTGCGTAATGAAAAATGAAATAACAAATTCTACTAATACAGGCAAGGCAATCAGGCAAGGTTATATTGTGAGTTTTCCGTTACACCACCGCCGCGCGCAGTGTACGTTGCTGTGCGACGATGAGAAAACTCACTTCTCAGGTTGAGAAGACCAGAACACGGCGTGGGGGATGTCTTCGTGCTAACCACACGTGCCCCTTAACCGAGGCTGTTCCAACTCGTCTGCCCGCGGGCGGGCACTGGCGGAGTCCGGCGGGCACAGACGCTCTTCAACGTCTTGTCAAGTTGGTTGGTTGTTGTTTCTTTTTTTTCCTTTTTTTTCTTTTTTTCCCCTCCTTTCCCATTGTAGAGAAAAGCTGCTCACAACAATATGATGACCCGAACATTATATATACCGCACCGCATTTTATGAATCTTGAATAACACCGGAATGTATATTCTGATACCACTGCGATCAAGTAAGAGTATTAAAAAATAAGTCTTTTAGAAGTATGGAGTTCTGCAAATCTGCGCGCGGCAGTGGTGTAACGGTTAGCGTATCGGTATGTTGTACCGAAGTTGGTGGTTTCAAACCCGATCGAAGCCGTGGATTTTAAGGGCGAAGAAATCCTTCGTACGCCTTCCTTCGGAGGGGAAGTAAAGCTGGCTGACCCAGATTTACTTGCATGTAAAAGATCCTCAAGCCTAAATGACGCCTCTGAGCTAAATTCAAATAGCCTATTTCTCGCCCATGAAATACCTCCTTTCTCTGCTAGTTGGTGAAAGGAGCGTAGCGAAATTTGCGTGGTCAGACGGAAGTGCAGGCCTCATGGCCTGAGTCTCGCCACGTAAAATAACCCATTAATTCAATTCAATTTTTTTTATCTCCAACTGCTGAGCGATAGATGGTATCCAGTGAGACAGAAAGCAGGATCGTGGCTTCCTCTGCCAACCATCGCACTACTCATATTGCTTCCACGAAAAGCAAAGCGCAAGTGAGAAGGGCGCTTCCTCCTCCACAACCTCCTTCCTCGGCCACGATTGGACGCGGCGCCCGTGCCCGCGAGAAGCCGAGTTGGAACCAGGGCCCGGCAACTCTCCATCAAAATCGGGGACAAAGCTCGAGGTTGCTACTATAGGAAGCGCCACATACAAATTGGCTAATTTGTGAGAAATACGAAAAGTGTCTTCTAAATGTACAATTATTCATTATATATACTTATAAGAAACCTCTGAAGAAAGCGCGAACGTAGACGTTATCTTTTGTAACATTATGGACCTGCTTGCGATTTTAGGGACTAAGTGAAACTTAGATTCACCGAAAGCTTGTTGAGAGATGTACGTATGTAGGTCACGTCATGAAATAAGTTGGAAAGTTTCGTGCTATTATTTATAACGATAGGAAGACTGCAAGTCATGCAGAAATCAGAAGTCCATTTCAGATGATAATGTGAGTTTCATTGATTCAGAAGGTCAAATTGAGAAGTTTCATCTGTTTATTACTCTGATTAGGCATTTGACAGCCAATTTCCATCCGACGATGAAATTCAATTGACCGTCATGTCATAGTATCAGACGCTAATATTGATTCCATCTAAGCTTAAACAGATGGCTTGGTTTCTGTGGGAGCAATATGTTTAGACACCATGCAAATATTCCATGAAAATGCGTATTATGTGTGAAAATATGTATATGCAATGATTCCTGCGTAATTCAATGAAAAAATAGTTTATAATTGGCACTTGTTAGTTTATGACTAATAATTTGCACATCAAAGTTTCGTATTCATAAGCCTAAAACTTGTAAGTTCGAATTCTTGAAGGAGAAAAATTTTTATGGATGTGTGATAGTATTTCGGCGAATTATTGAGTTGTTAATATTACTGTACCGAAATATATTTCGGTACAGTAATGCACATCCTCCCATTCCCCAATACCTAACATAAATTTTTTCCATTTGGAGCTTTGGCTAATAAAAAGTAAACAAATACTACAACTAAAGAGGTGTGAGAAGTATTAGAATCGAAAACCTTTCTAGCGAGAAAGGGAACATTTTATTTTCTAATTTATGTATTAGTGCATTACCGTTAGTCAATTTTATAAGCCAGTGTATCCATAATATCAAATACCCAGTTTACTCTGATAAGCTGCATATCTGAACACATGGTTCAGAGTGTTTCTTGAGGACAAACACATAATATCTGAACACATGGTTCAACGTGTTTATCAATATTTTTTAATGTTTACATGTTCATTTCCGCAATATTAGGAGTGTTAAAGACATTTCTATGGTTTAACTTTCATACATTTTCATTCAAAAATCATTCTTAATACATCGATTCTAAGCAAAAAGAAAAGACCTGAGTATGTATATCAGTCTATATTGTTACTTTCTATGATGTTTGTGATTGTCGCATTTAGTATACTAAGTACGAACATAGTTTGAGTATGAGTAACAAATTGATAACGTGCTCTATTCTCAGATTTAATGCATAAAATTGCTACGTGAATAGCCTTATGAAAAATCTACGTTACAAAATAATATTACAGTTTCGATAAGAAAGATTTGATTAAAAAGCAACTATGTATTTAGATAAAAACATCAACACTATTTCACGCTGGGAAGAAGCAAGAACTTCAAAGATGATTTTGACTCATCGTAAGTGTAATTAGTTTCCCTGATGAAACACAAGTGATGCTTCTTTGGATAAGGAACAAATGGTGTTAAAATCCACGCATGGTCTTTGATACCTCTTATGATTGAATATTTCGACCGATACATAGTTCTTCGTGTCTTCAGAGTTCTCACTCAAGGGACAATCTGCAGATTTTCACTCTGTAAGCAAATAAGTATTCATATAATCAATATTCTCGTCGTTTGTTTTCGTGTAGACTGTTTCTTCCTTTCTAACTTTTCTACCCCATTCTGTTATACACAAACATATTTCTGGTGTTCATTAACGCAGACTACATTGGCTCATTAGAGAGAGAAGTCACCTATTGCATAAATTATCGCGAAGGAAAACGAAGTGTCGTTAGACTCTGAAATGTGTCGTCCTTCGTGCTCATTTAGCTTCCCGAATGTGCTTTCCTCAGAGCTCACATTGTGTAACTAACCTGTTAATGATTGGTTCTTCACTAATGAATATTTACCGTATGGAGTTGCCTCATTTCTCCTATGACTGTAAGAACATTAGGGAATATTATGTATAATGCTTATGTCTGTAGTTACGTTTTAATGGTAGGCGGACATTCAACCGTTCCCTTTCGACTAATAGATATGCCGGCATTCGTAGAACGTTCACAGATAAATGGGGCGTTCAAAGTTAAGTCAGTAATTCCTTATTACCTCTCCCAACATTTCTTGTCCACTCTGTCCGTCACCCACTCTTTCACCCGCCTACTCGTCCGCCCTCTCGTCCGCCCTCTCCTCTCGCCTTTCCTCTCGCCTTTCCTCTCGCCTTTTCTCTCGCCATTCCTCTCGCCTATCCCATCGCCTATTCCCTCGCATACACTCTCGTCGACCTTCTCGCCTTTCCTCTCGTTTATCCTGTTCCCTACTTTCTCTTCTACTCTCTCGCGTACCCTGTTCCTTCCTTCTAGCTCTCCTCCTACACCCTCTCGCACCCTTTCGCCTGCCTTCTTGCCCGCCTTCTCGCCCGCCTTTTTTCTCGCCTTCCCGCTCTCACACCCCCTTTCGCTATACCTCTCTCCCGCCCACTCGCCTTTTTCAATAGATAGCGAGTTGCCCTTCATGGTGGAAAAGGATGAAAACGCGGCTTCAAAGATGCGCGCATCGCTTTCGGCGTAACGTTTTAAATTTCTTTTTTCTCTCCGGCAGTTGATTACATGACACGACGATATGAGAGTGGAATCCTTTGTAGCAAATTGAGGAATTAATTGAGCGCCTTCCGTTACAGCTTACAGGGGGAGGGAAGGGCGAACCGAAGACCGGTCGACGCTCCGGTGACGGGGTTGCTGCGCTCGGATATTCGATGTGTCGGAGAAGTATTCAGTGAAAAGCGATCCAGCGCGATTAATAGGTCACCAATAAAGCTCCCGGTTGCGGTTTAACGGCGTTGGAGAGCGTTTGAAAGTGATATTCGTTTAAAAATGGATTATTTTGCACTTTCGTTCGGAGAAGCTGCAAAATATTTTGCGTGGTTCTTTTTTCGGTGCTTTACTTTTCACAATCCGTGTTTAATTCTTTATCGATTGCTTCAATATATGTGTAATTGAAGATTCTCGTAATGTCGCGAAAATATTTTGCTCTTGCTTCCAAACGTTTATATTACGCATAGTTTTGAATCCGTAAAAGATAAACTTGCTCCTTCTAGACTCGTCAGTTTATTTTAAATATTACCTTAGGTCGCAAGGAATCTAGTTTAAACAATAGCAACCTAACTTCATGTGAAATGAAAAAAAATGTATCGTTAATTTCATTTTGTTATGCAATATATTTGCTAATTTCATTATACAAACCTGGAATAAAATATGCATTTCTTTTCATTATTTAATACGATGCGGTTGAAATTTAATATTACAGGAAAAGTTTTTTAAATGACAAATGTTGCGCGTCCAATTCGAATTTCTTAACAATAGGAATCACTTACGCTAACTATGATATTTTTCTCCATAAGAACACACTTGGGAAGAAAAGAGAAGTAATTTTCAAATGGAGATTGTTAGAAAAAAAACTTTGTTTATGCCATGGTTTCGGTAATATTTTCAGTTCTACAAACCATTAGACAGTTAATCAAATATTAGATTAACATACTAACATCTAGCCAGATATAATTTCTGGGCTTGGAAGTAACTATGCAATACAATAGCACTAAACCCACAATAATAAGAAATCACACCTGTATTAACAAAATCACTTCTCTACATACAGCATATTTACATTCATTGCTATTAGCATTTCATTTACCAGTGCATTATAAAGGGTGTCACGGGAGGAAACGTCGAAACTTCGAAAATAAGCTCTTAAGACAATTTAAAGCATAATTTGTTTCCCCCCGGGATACACCATATATTGTGGAAATTGTTTCATGTGTTCAGTGGAGAACTGAAATACTTAATGTCTTAGTGTGGGTGGGCTGAGTGTGTATGTACAAGTGTGCGAGCAACTCTGTGTCTCTTGGTGTATGGAAGGATATACACCTCCCTTGGGTATAGGTCATATTTAGAAATTGCTGAACTGTGTTTAACCCGTTAACAGCCATCTGAGGCAATGCTACATGATGCGAACGAGAGCCCTTTGCCAGTTAGTCTCACAATTGTCAGATAATACCCTTCCAGTTTCAGGTTTTTACAAAGAATTGCAACACAATATGGAGGGAATGGATCCATGGTTTGCTTTTGCCTTACAATGTATAGTTAATGGTAGGGTAATGCCGATTGGTGAATGAGAATATTAATAGAAGATAATGGACATAATGATGTTCAGATGTCGTACATGGTGAGAATGCGAACCACACAAAAACCCACATTGTGAATGTTATGTTATTCGCCGAGACCAAAGCTGCAACTTTCAACTTGGCGTATTTAAGACCGGCTGAGCATTGCCGGTGACTCTGCAACAACTCTGATCGGGAGGTCCTAGAGTTAGTCTCAGTGGTGGCGGATTTTCGACACCTACTTTACAGCTAAGTTGAATTCAGTCGCTATCTCGAGGAGAATTCTAGCGGCGGGCTGCACTGTTAGGGAGTTTTCCCTGGTTTCTTCGACCAGTACCAAATGAGGTTAATGCATTAGCAAAATAAATAAAAAATGAATAAAAAATAAAAAATAAATATAAAAATAAATAAAAAATGGGTCACGGACCGCGCGCGATCTCTCCTTCCTCATCCTTGCCCTATCCCTCACTTCAGACACTCATTTACATGCACTACCCTACACGCGCGTCCGGAGACACTTCGGGAGCTTAGAGCTTGTTTTGGTAGAGGTGGTGCCCCCTAGCGCGTGGTTCGGCGTCGGATCTGACTATCCAATGGGAGAGGAACACCGTCATCCCCCGGGATAAAAAACCACTACACCAACGGAACTAATGACCATGGTAGTTGACGTGCCAGAATCATTGATCACATGTGATTACTTGGGCGATGCTATAAGTGTCATTGTCACCGGTGATGAGTTTTTTAATGTAAGTATGATATTGTCTTTATAAATACAAAATAAGTATGTATAGTCTCTTTTGGCATTGTGTTCTGCAAATGAATTGCCTACGAAAAAAGACAATTCAACGATTGGAATAATCGATTTCGTAGTTGGGTGAGGATAGTGGCAGTAAATCGAAATTGAATTTTGCAAACAAAGTAAACTATGATTACTATGAAACTAAGTGTCGCAGGAACTGCAGTAACGTTGCGCTCAAATGCGTTGCACGGTGACTGCATCCCATAACCTTCGGCTCCGTGTAATAGGACGATTCTCCAAGCTCCAGCTCTACTTCGAGGCTGTGTGATAGTACGAGTACAGTAGTGTTGTTTATAGCAAAGCCGTTGCAAGGCAGGTGATCACATTAGTGGTTCGCCTGTGGCATCCACCATTTAAATGATGGTTTGGTGATTACGAGGTGAGGATAACGATGCCGATTGATGAATGCTTATGGACGTGATGTTATTCACATGGAATGCTTGTGCAACGGGAAGCCAAACAAGCCACAAGCACACAAGTGAAAACGGTCCTGAACGGGTTACGAAGCATTCGAACTCACAACCGTTCGCTTGACATACTCGGGCGATTCCCCAAGCCCCAGCGATAGCATAGCACAGTGCGGTGTCGTGTAAGGGAATGCCGTTTGCAGGGAGGTGATTACAGAACCGGGTAGATTTTGACGTCCACTGTGTAATTGATTGTTTAGTGATTGTGAAGTGCGAAGATAGACTTGAATGATTAGGAAGGGGATGTTATTCGGACAGGCTGCTTGTGAAACGGGAAGCCAACCACATCACAACCTTACCTGAAAACAGCCATGCGAGGCCTGCGCTAGACCACATCGCGTTTAGGAATGTCGCTCCTCCCGGCAAAAGAAAAATCGGCAGCTCTTTGGCTCAACGGCCATGCGTGAACCGTGCGGGTGCAAGTGCAAGTGCAAGTGCGAGTGCGAGTGCGAGTGCGGGTGCGAGTG
>BOPP01000055.1:1639841-1657368 GCA_017312745.1 Gryllus bimaculatus
GAGTCGCAGCTGCCCTCGTCCTCCCCGGCCCGTCCCCGCCTGTCACTTCTCTTTTCTGTCCCCGACACTATCCCAGTTCCTCTCCCCGCCTTCGGTGCTTTCTTCTACCTTCCCTTTCTGTTCCACGTTTCAATCTCTATCGCATTCCTCACCTGGCGCTCCCCCCTTCCCCCGTCCGGCCGGATAGGCCCGGAGGAAGTCTCGGTGAAGAGCACAGACGGCGGGATGAAAGCAATGTGTTCGGTTTTGCGCGGCGCAACCCCGGGTTCGATTCCCGGTCGGGGCAAAAATTAATTATGCGCTTTGCTTGCAATGTGCCAGTATATGTTGGTATGTGACGATGCGAAACCTCACGTCTGAGGTTGAGAATACCACAATACAGCATAGGGAGGGCTATGTGCTAACCACACGCACCTCTTAACCCATGGCCGCAAGACTAGGACGCTCCTGGTTGGCCTTAGGTCGTAAAGAGTTGTTGTGCCAAAGAACATACATACAAACGTTGCAGCTCTTGGTAAAAAAACTTCAAAAAGTGAGAAATCAATTTCGAAGGAATGCACTGTCAGAAAAAAAGTCAATATGTTAAAAAATATGTCTATCAACGTTTTTGCTTATTTTCTTTCCTTTGTTGGAAACGGAGATTTTTAATGTGTTCGTATACGATATCTTTGAATCGTGTGTGATGCAAAATACCTGCGCAAGATCAAATGTTTTGCAAGAGCACATTTTATGAGCAAAGCTGACTTTATGAGCAAAACCTTTTTTTCCTCTCTTCATGAAGCAATGTACGTACTACGTCTACGCTTAAATGAAACTTGTAGCCAAGACAAATTGAGGTACATTACTTTTCTGGCTTTGAGCTGTATCATTGCGGTGTTGCGATGTTCTAATGTTTTTTTTTGGGGGGGGGGTTCCGGGCGGGGCGCAGCTGACCGGGACAATTTCACAGATAAATCGGCCAGCCTTGCGTTGATCCGTCACAGCGTGCTCGGATGGAAATCGACTGCTTGCCACCTGAAGCGTGAAAAAGTTTATGGCCAGTGCGATACATAAAGTGCGCCAGTGAGTATGCGCGAGAGGATAAAATGGATACCAAAGATTTACGGCAAATATTTCCGAAATGATTTTTGACTTTGTCTCCAGTCAAGAGTGCAGGTCGCAAGGTCATTTTTGTTACCAAGTTACACCTCTCATCGGCAGTCTGCATGAAATCGAAGTGCAACCTTCGAATTCAATAAGTTATCGCTGGTGTTGTTGTGCAGAAACAAAGAAACAAACAACGAAACAACTGTTGTGCAGAAATAAAGTAATGTTTCTACATGTGTTTCAATTTTTCAATTCTGTGTACAAAAAAGAACTACAGTTCAGTGAAAAACACTAAATTTGGTCTTAGAATTCCTTACAAAACTGGCCAAAGAAGCTTGCTGAGATGGCCATTCCTTAAAGAAACGAAACAAATCATCACGAAAATTAAGCTTTCTGACTTTTGACTTTTCCAAGCAATTTTTTCGTCACGATTGTATATTACCTGGAAAAATTAATTATAACTGAAGAGGAAAATGTTGGTAACAATTTGAATGTCCGCAACGCTCCGTTACGAGGGAATTTCGTAACGAACACATCTTCTGGCCTTCCGAATTTTCGTCCGGTGGCGTCGTCCACTCTAGGTCGTTATCGACATCTTTAATGTAGGAATAAAGTGGTATAGCTTTATTGAAATAAATTTGTTTGATCTCGGTAGAGCTCAGAAAATTAGTTTTAAAAGTAATCGCTCATTGAATGGAGCAATGACGTAGCTAATGAATTGTTCAAAGGAAGGTAAATAGATCGGAACTATTGCAGAAACTTAATAAATCTGCAGAAATATTGACTGTACTGTACTCTTGTTCTTGTTACGTCAGGACGTTACGTCGTTATTCATATGTTACGTGATTGTAACTTCGTCTGAGAAGACGAACAGCAAGCCATCAATAACTGATTGTGTGGTGTCAGTACAAGAAGCTCTCCCGTTTTCGGTAGAACATTGTCACAGGTGGTTTCTGTGGTATTCTGTGAAAAGAAGCGCAAGTAATTTCCAGCGAATAACGCCGTAAATTTAAAATTGTATCGATTTTCCGAGATATTCAACCAAATCTGACTCATTTGTTTTTTGCGATATTGTTTACCTAACTGAATGATGAAAGTAGTCTTATAATTGTTCATTATAAAAAACGGCTCCTCAATTTTGGAAAAATGACCAATTGTACGAAAGGGAGTCAATGCAAAGGTTAATGCCAAAAACATTCTATTAACAGTGACACTACATAACATAACCATATCTTGATAAGCAGTAACATTTGACCACATACTGACTATTACTGTCGGATATATGGTCGTTCTGAGTATTATATTTAAGAAATATGTTTCTCTTGTAAATTTTCATTTTCTACTGTTCCTGTGGATGAGCGATGTGCTGTCCGGTCAGATTTATGAGATACAGGCGTTGCGTAACTTTCACTTTCAACAAACACTTTTCACGATTATATTTTGTGTATATGTATATAAAACAGGTTAGATTTATTTTAGATTTACTTACTCAAAAAACACCAGTAAAAACTGTATTTGACGTATGGTGCAGAAGATAATCTACGCACGTTTTCTTGAATTCCAGAATCCCTTCCCATCATTTTCACTATAAATAGTTGAAAGACGAGTAAAAGATAAATAAATAAATAAATAAATAAAAATAAAATGGGAGCATTTGACATTTAAAATGAGGTTAGCGATATTTGAAAAGCTAGACATTTTCGTTCTCGGGGTATAGAGAACTTATTTGCAACGGTAAACAAACTGCAGTTTGTATTTTCTGCATTGCTAACAAAATAGTACTACCACTACACCGGACCTCTACTTCTACCACTTGATGAGAGTTCAACAAAACGTGTGCATAGTGAAGTTGCATCTACACTTTGAGTTTATTTTACATAAACTGTATATTAGTTGTTACTCTCATTACACGCAGTCACTCACTGAGAGTAAGAATTTTGGCGGTTCGTGCAATTTGAGAATAGGAGGTATAAAGCTATAAAATACATGCAATTTCCTCTAGAAAATCGATTTTTTTTTTGGTTTCGTATTTTTTCGAGTTCCTTGGTATGTAAAGAAACTATAGACGCCTCATAAATAATCAGAGGCTGTATATTTTTCTTCCCATTTCTACACGCATTGGGAATTAGTAATCTATATAACATTATTTACGATTTTTCGTTGTTGATGTTACAATTTTGGTTTTAATAGTAGGATATTATCAATTAACCAATATCGAAACCGACAGTAGTAATTAATTAATGCTGCGTCAATCGGTAGAATCGTTACAGTACGAGGTGAACTCCTGTGGCAGAGACGAGATTTTTCGCCAGATGCTGGGCGGAAGAGTTATGGGATCGCGAACCGAGCAAGATGTGTTTTATTGAGAGAGAAATGTGTTTAATTTCCGCTACAAGTTAAGTCTGTGGCGGAGGATCCACTGTAGCCCGCCACGTCGCAGTGGAGGCCGAGCCGGAGGAGAGAGAGAGAGAGTGAAAGGAAAAGGAAAAAGGAAAGGACGTAAAGGGGGAATAAAAGGAGCTTTTGACTAATGGGTGATGTGCCCTACTCCAGTTTCATTCTTTTCTACGTGCATTTCTTCACCTCCGCTACCTGCAGGAGGCATCTTGGCCTGCCGTCACTCCTACTTTTCATTTAATGAGTTTCCTCCCAAAACATATCGTCGTATGACAGACCATCGAACCGGCCGGCCTTTCTTGCTTTCCTTATCGTACCCTTTCGTTGCGTGAGTGAATAAATTAATGAATGGCTGGGTGGGTTGTTAATCCATTATGGACTCCCTTTCCTTGGCAAGGGGCCACTGTGGTGCTTTGCGATTAACATTATTTGTATGAGAAGTAGTCGGAACGCCATGTGGTGTGAGTGATGAGAGATGAATAATTGTGTATGCGACTGAAGGCAGTGCTTGGTCGCTCCTGCACCCGTTTACACACCCGAGGCCGACCGTGCTGCTAATCTTCGAGAGTCGTATTTTCTCGTCTGTTGTACAATTCAGGGAGGGAAAACAATCGTATCAAGGTCTAAACGATTCTCCCAGAATCACATTCCAGGGTTTTGTGTTGAAGGCACGCTCCCGTATACGTTAGGACTTACGTAAGGCCGCGTTATGTGTGCTTACGTCGCTCGACGTTTCAGTTGCCTGCAATGAATATATTGGAGGATTTGGGTGACTTGTGTACATATTAGTGAGCGTAAAAAGGGGGAGGATACTGTTGGACCAAAAAATAACATTCTGCCGAACCTGAAAAGGGTTATATTTTGTATAAGGAATCCTGAAAAATATGAATTGTTTAAGATGATCACCATTTGAAAATAAAATCTTAGAATCTTCGCGAGGATTGTGAACCTTGTGTTCAGTAGGTGTAAGAGGATGTTGCAATCCTGAAGAAGTTGCTCAAACCTTCACGACGAGAAGTGCTATTTCTCCACATTGAAGCGTATAATGACAAAACACAAAAGAGAGTATACATTTACAAATCTAATTATATTTCATTGCGCAGAGTCAAATTAGTTTTAAATAAAAATGCTCTTCTTACAATAGATAGTATCAATAACATTCTCTGTGTTTATTTTTTCTCTTACATATAAAACTTATAATCACCTACATGAACGTTTTATATACTATAAAACGTAACTTATTAATAGGGACTCGCAGCGTAATGACTAGCACATTTCCATTGCCGAGCTCCGGGTTCGATCCCGCGACAATCCATGTGAATTTGTGTTGGATAAAGGGGGTTCGAGGCAGGTTTCTCGTGATTCTATTTTTTCTGCCTGTAATTCCATCAACGACAGTAGTTGAAGGTTCTGTAAACGCAAATGAATAGTAAAAGAGTTAATAAAATATTGATGAAATCGCTACTTTACAACATCAAGAACCTAGAAATGCGGTGAGTTGGTGATAAAGGAGCGTTGCATCTACCGCGATCGCAACTAAATATTATTTTTGTGACATTCTCTCATGTAATTTTTGTGACAATTTGCATCCATTTTCACTTCTTTGGATTTTAGTACTTTATGAACAGCAAAAATCAGAAACATTAAACAGTTAACGCAAATGGGCCGAATGCTTCATTTCGCAGCGCAACCTACTTTATCAGTAGAGATGCTGCGAATCGGTCTGATAAAAACAGAACTTTGGTATTCAAATCTGAAAAAAATACGGCATTTGAAACTCCAAACTTCACCTAGAAATAAAAAGAAATGCTATTTGTTAATCTGTCCCAGTCGTAACATTCATGTAGGAAAACACGTTAGTTCCATTAAGGAAAATGATCATAAACTATATGAAAATACTCATAAATTGGACTTAAAAAATTATACCCCTAGTTGTGAAATATGAACATGAATAAATAGTCATTCCCCTGTGAATCAGAATCAAAAAGAAACACGTTAGGTGAGAAATACTGAACGTTCAAATTAGAGAGTTTAAAAATTGAAATTTTGAGGCGAAATGTGTATGAAATGTCATAGAAGTAATACGGATTCTATCCCCACCATTCTGTCATTACCCTAGAATTGCAGCCCCTGTTTGTAATTCCAACATTTCATTTCGTACGTACCTTCTTATCAATCGAATACCAATATTCCCGTACCCAGAGAACACTAGGTACCCAGAGAACACTAGGGGACGTATCTAAAGCCATCCTGAGAACACATCGCAAAATAATTCAAGGGTAATTTTGTGTGCTTAGAAATAATGAAACACGTAGTTAGCTATACACTAAGATCGTTTTTTATAATTTTCTTTTAAAATATCTTCAGTTTTTGATCTCCGGTAAGGTCATTAATATTTTGAACATTTTCTGTATTTGAATGATCTTGGCTGTCCGAGTGACTCCCTGTCGAAGGCTATGGTGCCGATGTTTGCTACCATCCGTCACCCTGATCGACTAGATCATTTGCATGACTCTGGCGGCGGAAGCGTACGACTTCATTTTCTGTAGTTGCTGTGTTTTCGGTGGGAACTTACGTCGGAACGGTGGGTGGCTTAGTCGTTTTCTTGAAGTAGTTCAACATTCACTTAATTAATCTGTTTCACCAATTTTTTCTATATTGTCAGGTACTGAATCAAAATTTAAAGGTGATTATTGGCTGGCTTGACTGCAAGGAAACGCAGATGTTTCCACAGAGCTATTATGCACGACAACGGTTTCGAATGATTTTGTAAATATCCGATTTCGATAGAGTTTTCAAAAGTAAATCTGACTCATAAAGGATGACTCATCCAAGGCCAAAATAGTGCAGGTTTGTTTCGGTGAAGGAACTGTACAATTTGAAATAAATTTAAGTGTTATGATTTCTATAAATATTAATCTAGAAGCCATTTTCTCCAACAAGATTGAGAATAAGATTGTAAACAAGTAAGAGTCATGGTAATCCAATCGGAAAAAAAGTGCATCTTGCTAATGAAGGCTCAAATAGAGTAGCTTGTCACAATTAGCGCAATATCTTCGATTATGTATTAACAAACGGGTATAATAATTACGCAATTTGAATAAGTTTAACGACGAGCGTGTTGAAATGTCACTCCAATGTTCATAGTTATTAAACCGAGCAAAATCGTAGTGTATTTGAGTGTTGAAGATTTACGTGTACATTTTAGAAGGGAGTTAAAGCAGTCCGTTCCAAATCATACATGTACGGTATAATAGAAAACATCAAATATAAAAGACGTCTCTAGGAAAAATTCAAGTGGGATGTTTCGAGCTTAAAGTAACTCCATAGTTCCTCGACGACCAGACCTACTCCCAGTCACGATGTATATTGTACTACGAAACAAGCGTAACTAAATTATCGGGTAAGAAGGGGTCGGTCAGGTTTCCCCGTAACAGGCTTTCAGATTAATCCATGATCCTGTTCATGCTGAAACGATCAGAATTTTTGTTCCAAACTGAACGGGGAATTAAGTTTAAGAAAATTTAGTTTCTCTCGCCTAAAATATCCATTACAAACTCGAAAAACGGAATCGAGGTGAAGTTTATGATTCTACATGCTGTAGCATGTCGTGTAGGTATCACGTGCCCCCACCTTTAATTCAAATAAGTTAGGCCCTCGTTCCCAAAAATTTCTTAGTAACATGCATTCTATTCTCCAAGTCTTGTAAGGAATAAGGAATGCTACTGCAACATTTGCAGCAAGATTCGTACTTCGCGAAGTATACGACAGTTGCTCGAATAAAATAAACGTGTGGATGTGAAAACAATCACGAGAAACAGCATAAATTACAAGTCGCAAGAATGCGCAGCTCCTTTGTAGGGCGAGCACTGGAAGCTGTGAGGCGATGCGCTAAAATGTATAAATGTTGCAAAGCGGGGTGCGGCGCGGGGCGGCGCGATGCGGTTCTTCGGCGTCGTTGCTGCAAACGACTCCGCGCGTAATAGCCATAAGCTCCAAGGCCTCAGGAGCAATCAGCGGCGGGCGACGCGTTCGATGGCAGCGGCGGCGGCGGCGCAGGCAGCGTAAGGATTGGGAAATCCGTGGGCGGAGCCCGCTTCTCAAACCCCTGCCACGCCCCCTTCCTTACTTACACGAAGCCCCTCACCACCACAGCCTGCACTCGCTCCGCCCCTCTAGCCGCACGCCCATATACCGCCTCACTACTGCCCATCGCCTCCCGCTACGCGTTTCCCCGCTGCCTTCCCCGCTGCCGTTCCCGCTTGCCGTTCCCGCTGCCGTTCCCCGCTACCGTTCCCCGCTTACCGTTCCCGCTACGTTACCGCGTTACGTTCCCGCTACCGTTACCCCGCTACCGTTACCCGGCTACCTTAACCCGGCTTACCGTTACCCGCTCCGTGTACCGCTACCGTTACCGCTACAGCCCCCTTGTTACCGACCACCCTCTTCTACCGAATCTCTTTACCGATACCCTCTATCGACTACCACTACGCCTCCCCCACCACCCCCTTCTTTCGTTCCCCGCTACCGGCTTCATTGATGTCCAATAGGCCTTACTTACACTTGGCTCTATTCTTAGGTTCTCTCCAGCGTCACCCCCCCCTTGCCACCGCTTTTTTCCCACGGGTCTTTCCGTGCCCTCCACCTCAGCATTAATTGCTCTTCAAGCCTCACCTCCTTCCGCCTGCATTCCCAAGAGCTGTCCTTGCGAGCTTCGCCCCTGCTATCCTACTAGCCTGCTCTTTTACGGTAGCTTATGGGTCCTCCAGCTTGCTTTCTGCCCTCTGTCTCACTTCTCGTTCCGAATCTCTCCTGCACACCCAACGTTTCCCAGCCTGTGAAATAACCTGGGTTTCTCTTTCTCGATTTGTCCTCCGCAACCCTTGATCACTCATTGACTCCACCGATCACTCTGCCTTTCACTCTTGCACCGAGAAGTTTTACAAGCGGAGTTTCGCGAACATGATCCACGCTCACCCGCAGCTGTATTTCTCTTTCTTCGCTCCGCACCCACTTGCGTTTCTCCGGCACCTGCCTGCTTCTTCATTCATGTCCCGCGACGGCTTAAGAGCTCGCAGCGAAGCGGGCAGCGCGCTAGCTTGGCTCCGTGCGTTACAACTGCTCTCGATCCGGGTACCATGCGTGGTGCACAAGCGAGTGATCGGCTCAAGTTTATTTTTTTCTTTTCTCTGTTCTGTCATTGTACATTACTTTCATCATTCACATCGGTTTACCTATTTATTGACAAAATTTCTCCATTTCCAATCATGACTGTAGCTTAAATACTGAATTCATGATTTATTTATTTAAAGGTATTGTTGGAGGTTAGTGTATTGTCAGGCGCGTCAACTAGACGAGTCAGTAGCCCGTAAGTGTAGTAAGCCCTACGAAAATATCATTACCCCGAGGGAAGGTCGCAGCACTGGCTTGCGAAACGTTCACTCTGTGGTAATACGCCAGCAATATACCGGACAGCTAAGGTAGTGAATCTGTAATGTCTATAATAAATAATTTCTGACACAGGTTCCTAACGACTGCCGGCCCTACGGCACAACTCTATCCCTCTCCTCTAGATCAGCAAATCCTCACACCTCCACGCTTACGAGGAGTACCCATTGCCCTCGCGCAGCCGCCACAGCACACACCGCGGCGCACGTCTCGCTCATACTCGCCTCCTCGCTCACCTACTCGCCCTCACTCGTCTCCCTCACCGCCTGATCGCCCTCACTTCGCTCACCCTCACGCATCGCCGCATCCCTCATCGCTACTCTGCCCTCACTCGCCTCACTCTACGTGCCACTCCCTCACTTACTCGCCCCACCCTCATCCTCATCGCTCTCGCCCCGCTGCCGCCCTGATTCCTCTCGCCCTCATCGCCGCTGCCCCTCCCGCCCGTCCCCGTCAGCCCTGCCCGCGCCCCGCTCGCCCCCGCTCGCCCGTCGCCCCCGCGCGCCCCCGCGCCGCTCGCCCCCCGCTCGCGCGTCGCTCTTTGGCGGGTCGGTGCGGCGGCGCAGAATGTAATTTTCCGCGTCGGCGGCGCGCGTCCCGCCGGGTGCGCCGAATGTTATTAAAACTTCTCGAAGTGCTCCGGTGGCCGCTTTGCCGCTCGGTCGCGGCCCCCTCCCCGCTCGAAGCTTCCCCTTCGCGCGCTCTCCTCCGCGGAGTCACTTCGATTGTTGCTGCTCTACCCCTTCCCCCACTTCGGCCCTGGTCCTCGTCATGGGCTCCGTCGCATCCCCGCTCCACCTGCTCCTCACTCCGTCTGCTCCCCGCTCCGCATATTCCCCGCTACATCTTCGCCCCGCTTCTCAGTCTGCGCGACCCGTCACCCCGCTACGATTACTCCCTGCTCCCCGCTCCGCCTATTCCCCGCTACGTCTTCTCCCCGCTCCTCATTCTGCGTGCCCCGCCAACCCCACTCCGCCTGCTCCCCGCTCCGCCATTCCCAAGCTACGTCTTCTCCCCGCTCCTCAGTCTGAACGCCTGTTCCTCCCGCTCTGCCTGTTCCCACTCCACCTGCTCCCCCGCTTTGTCTGCTCCCCTGCTCCTTCTCTTCCCCGCTCCGCCGCTTCGTCGCCGGTGTACGGCGCGTCCGCTTTGCCGCCTGCGCGCGAGAAACCACGCTTTTCTCCAAGGCTATTCCTCGGAGCGGGTTTCGCGTAGCTAGCTGCGAGTCTGAGGCGCACTCTCGTAGAAGCCGCAGGGCATTTGCTCGGGTTGGCGAAGCATCAGTGGAAGGGAAGTTTGACCTGGCATTTTAACAGCGTTAGAATGTTTAGTGTCCTGGCATTTCGCGAGCACGTGTTGGGATGATCATTTTGGGGGTAAAATAATCTATCTATGTAAGCATTTATTTATTTGGTAGTTTGGGATCGGATTAATCCTGCACTTCCAGCTAGCCGTGTTACTAGGCCTAGACCCTGTTTTTCTTTATTATCCACGCCTGGGGGTAAGAGAGGCACACGGCGAGAATGACGTATTCCGTTCACCGTATCTAGTAATAGCGGCCGTGTCTAGTATACAATGGGACTGCGTGAGCATTCTTTCGTCACACACCTACAGAAACTGAAACGGTTATAACGATAGGCTACCACTCAATTTTTGCAGCGACCGGAAATGAACTCGAGATTGGTACCACTGAAAGCTATCACGCTGACCATGAACTTTCTGTTGGGTTACGATAATTATTGATAATTATGATTGTTAATATAATTGTAGTCTCGGTAGCAGTGTTGTAATACATGACAACAAAGACGTCATGTTCAAGACGGGTAGTTTCTACCATACAGTTGTGACCCGTTTCATGTCATACGTTTTGAATTGAAACAATGCCTTATTTTACGTGGCGAGACTCGGGCCAACAGGCCTGCTCTTTCGTCTGACCACGCAAATTTCGCTACGCTCCTTTCACCAACTAGCAGAGAAAGGAGGTATTTCTTGGGCGAGAAATAGGCTATTTGAATTTAGCTCAGAGACGTTATTTAGGCTTGAGGATCTTTTACATGCAAGTAAATCTACTAACATAGGACAGCCGGCTTTACTTGCCCTCCGAAGGAAGGCGTACGAAGGATTTTTTCGCCCTTAAAAATCCACGGCATCGATCGGACTTCGTCGATCGGACTTCGTCGATCGGACTTGAACCAGCCAGCTTGACAGTCCGATACGCTAACGATAACAGTCCGATACGCTAACAATTACACTATCGCCGCCTGCAAACACATTCCATCCAATAATACTCCTTATTCGTCTAATCATACAATCATTCAGGTCTGTTAATGACCTAGTATTCTCCATAAAACGTAAACGAAAACCATTTCACGCATGAGGTATTTCATTTACATTTCTTGTTTTTGGGGTAAAGGCTCTTGACATAGAAAGTTGACATTTTGAGAAATGTAATCGAAACTATTATAGCTGTTTGTTGGCTAGGACTGTTTGAATGCATGATCCGAATCCTGGCCCATTAAAACAACACTTATGTCAACATATCTCCTTTGCGCTTGGTTGCAGTGACTTTTCGTAAACGTTTGGGAAAATGTACAGAAATCTGTACTTACGTGCACAATCAGATATACCTACTAGTTATATAACATCACAGAGTTGTTTTTTGAAACCCAATTTTCCATGTGAGGCACTGGACTTCGTCGGTTTTGTAACTGATCAACAATCCATAATTATTATGCAATGAACAAGAATATTTTGAGTGTTCTTTTTGCAGCATTGTATTAGTAAATTACACAAATTGATGTGTTGTCAGTCATGATCAAACCTTTCAAAGGATCAGACCCGTTGAATTTGTGTGGCAATAGTTGACGCGTTGCCATATTTTGCTCCTCCTCCTCCTCAGCCGAAGAGCGTTCATAATGAACCTATCTCCTTCACGGAGTGCACCCGGACGGATCTCAAGTCGTGAGTGCAGATGCTCTAGAACAACTTTATGGACCATAAAAGCGAATATGTAAGGCGAACGAGCTTTTCGAATGTTAATGAACTCGGGGCGTATTTCTAGAATCTGCTGCTACATACATAAATGTCACGATTGCTTAAACCGAGTCAGTTTGAAGGTGAAAGTGTTAAAGCTATAATTTTCAAAAGAGATCATAGATCTTGATTGTTCTCATATGTCGACTGTAGCATATCGTGTTGGGCTCTCACACTTACGAACTAACCTAATCCTTCATTGAACCTAAGTATTTTCGCCGTACAAAGATGTAGTAAAGTATGTAGAAGAAGGAACGCGAAGGTTAATTTGGACTAGTTTACGTCAGCGTTCCCCAAAATCTGCCAAGTAAGTTATGTATTTTATTTTTTTATTTCATTTTATCAGTGAAACTTAATAGTGATAAGCTGGGCTGTCTCACCCATGCACCTCGGAGAAGGGATCCTCAGAAGAGCTATTTCTCGAAATATTCAATAGAAGTTACAAAAATGTATTTTTTAGTAGATTTAGACAATATAACTCGATCCCCTACTGCACACCTCTTGCCACTCTAGTCCTTATAAACCCACGATCTTTGAGATACGAAAACTTAGTTTCACGGGCCACGATTGTAATTTGTGTTGCAATAATCTGTTCCCTAGACATAACTCGCAAACGTGTATTTTTAACCTCAGATCTGTTCTTTGCAGGGCTAATAAGTAATTTCCTTACCCAACAAAGGCACTTCCACACGGATTTGTCAATGATTTATCATGAATTTAAACTAGTGTTGCTACTTTCTCCCCAATATTTTCATGCAAAATTACACAAAAAGTACTTAAAGTTTCGAAACTGTCTCAAATCTTATCTTAAATCAAATTTTTGAATCCAATTTCAAAATCAATTTTGAAGGAACAGATTGTACTAACGGAGAAAATCTGTCTTTAATATTGTAGTTCTAGGACAACCCCGAACAATTTTTGAACTTATGCAATTTTCAAAAAATCAGAAATTTCAACGAACATGAAACCTGCACCACATAACATAATTTATTAAAAACGATGGAGCAATTGTTAAAAAATTTGGAAATTTGTCCGAAAGGTTTCATGTAAAGTACTCACCAAAATTAAAATATCGGTTTCAAATTGAAGGAGCCGCAGCATCAGCCAGATTGATTGAGGAATATCAATTTTGAAGGAAATTGGCTGAACGGTTTCGCCGCTAGCGTTGTGCACGGACCGACCGACCGACAGACAGACGTATAGACGATTTGCCGCCATTTGATGTTTCGTTATCAAGGACCCACAAAACATGAATTCAGTTTGTACTACATGATAGAGGATTCTTTCTAAATATATCGACTGGATTTATCCACTTTTTCGTTACCATGGCCTTGTAATAAGAGTTTTTCTGCCGAAATTTTGCCTTTTTTCGCGCAACATTACATCTTTTCCTCTACTATGTAAGGACAAAGAAAAACAATAATCTATGCTTAGTGTATTATCACAAGATGTTTTGGAATAAATGTTAAAGACTTCTAGGGATGTTAAGGAGTCGTAAATGATTGCTTCTGGCAAATAAATATTTAGTGATATATTTCATATAACAGAACTACACAAGTGACGTTTGTCCACGCATATTACGCGACTTCTTATGAACAAGCGTTCTGCATGTCACGTTCTGACTGTTGAGAAGATTTCATGTACCTGCCGAACACATGCGCATAAGATATTGCCTACATTCAGGGGCAAGTATCACCTGTAGAATTGTTATATTAAATTTTCCACAACATGACCATTGGCAGAAAGTGATTTTTGTCGACCCCTCTGCTTGCCTTGTAATTATTCTGAGACATCTGGTATAGAGAGAGTAGAGCAGTACTTAGTATATGACATGATAACGTGACAGCACAGCAATGAAAAGTGTCAACTGAATAGCCTAGGGATATTGAAGACATGGATTTACTATTTCGCCATGCATACTTGATTTTTAATTGATTGTTAGTAATTCCGGGCGCTTAACTACTAAGGTCATTAGTTTCTTAAGTGTAGTGCATGTTCTCCCCTCGGGTAGTGACAGTGATCTTCCCCCGCGGGATGGCGAGAGGTTCTGCCGTCGGCTAGCGGGGTTTCCTCCAATCAGGTATCTCCCACCAGAAATGTAACGCCCCTGCTAGGACAAGCTTTAAGCTCCCGACCGGTCTCCTGCCTTGTGTGGTAGTGTAGTGTAAGTATGTGTACATAAGGGGAGAGGGTAATAGGAGAAGTAAGAGGAAGGAAAGATTACGCGCGGTCCGTGGTCCGTTTGTTAGGGTATTACTCCGGCATTCGCCTCTTGATCGGAGAAACCACGGAAAACTACGGATCAGAGCCAGAATCCAGAACCAGAATTCTCTTCCAAAGAGCGACTGAATTCGACCCAGCTGCCAAGCTAGAGTCAAAAATTCTGCCACGGTGAAGTGGACCCAACGACCTCCCGGTCAGAGGCACAGCAGTGATATCAGTTGATGCCCTGAGCCACCTCTCTCGGTTAATCCATACAGTAGAATTAACTCCGAGTAAAGCGTGATCTTAAGTGCTATACACTTCTATAGACACTTTTCGAAATGTAAATTCTTATTGTTATATGTTCCTGAAATAATTGTTTTTTGCTCGGTCGAATGCAGTATTTTGTAGAGACTGATAGGTAGGGAAAAACCGTGGATTTCGTGCAACCAACAATCATTTTACTCATTAAATATAAACATTACGATTGTAACTAATGCTGTATTATGAATCATTATTTATTTCATACCTACTCTTCATTTTATCCAAAGGGCAATTAACCTCCTTCACTATCTTCGTATGACAAAGGCTTTATTGCACGGTAACGACCTAGTATTCAGACGTCTTGAGAAAAAATTGACTTTGTTTTTACGATACTGAAAATCGATATATTCGTCTTATCGAGGTTATACTCGTTACTAGTACCCTATGGTTTTTACATATTGTAGCACGTAACCTTTTTAAGAACACGAGAAATACTCTCGTACATCACTGCAATCAATTATATATTTTAAGTCTTCACAAATACTGCAATAAGATGGTATAATATAAGTACACTGTACAACATTTCTTTACATACAAACCATATAAAAATGTTTGTATTCCATAATGCAAAGGGTAAATAACAAATAATTAATTGCGTGTGGCCTTTTAGTTGGAAATGTGCGGTCGCATGACGTCCGAACTGTTGTAAGCAGTGACGCGTTGAGTATGAGCATGCAGTCGGTACGTGCAGTAAGAGAATACGCTGAATAACACAATCAAATATTCGAATTTTTCTGTCAAACTCGAATTTTTTTATGGTTTTGGGATTTTACTCGAGTGCCTGGGTGTCTAAGAACCCCATCGACTCTTTAACCAACCGGAGGCTGCGTAGTTTCCTTTCAATGTCTTCGTGCAAAGGAAATTAAAAATACAGGAGAGCCTCTCAGACAGTTGTGAGTTGCGTGTCCGATAACGGTGTTTTTGGCGTTGACCTCTGTATTTTTCAGAGGTCCTTGGCAGTTGGATCCGAAATTTCTCATATAACCCCTGCACCACCCCGAACACCTACAACTGAGAGTAAAGGGTGCGCTCCAGGGAGCTAAACCGTGGTGAGCCCTGACTAGACGAGTAACATGAGATTTCTACGTGAGCCTTCTTTTAATGAAAGGTAGTGCGTATTTTAATTCCCATTTAATGAGAAGCGGGGAGGGATGCGGGGAACGAAGAAGATTCTGGACGGCGGTGCTGTACGAGTACACACAGGACGGTTTTCGAGTTGAGAAGGTCGATACGCATCTCGTCACACAGCCCTCGTTAGAGAGTTCCGGAGAGGCTTGGCCTGCCTTCTCACGTGGATCAAAGACGCACTTCAGAAGGAATTCATCCACCCGAACATAAGTGGGAATGACTTAAAGCTCACAGGGTTGCGAGTCTCGCGTCTGCACGTTCTTGAATGCCGGTCAATGTTTTCTAAATTATTTCTATCTGACTTTCCCTATAGTTTTATACTTCTCTCCTTCTTTGTCCCTGCCTCTTTCTGAGTTTTTCTCTTCTTGTCTCTCTTATTCTCTACATCCGTTTATCTCTTTCTTTGCTTCTATGCATTTCTTTCTCTGCCTTTTCTCTCTTTCTACACCGTTTTCTTTTTCTTTCTATATCTGTATTTCTCTCTCTCTCTCTCTCTCTCTCTCTCTCTCTCTCTCTCTTACCTCCATTTCCCTCTCTGGGTCTTTCTCTATGCTGGTAGTCTGTCATTCGTTTTTGAGATATCAATCTGTAAAGTTTATAACTCCGAGTATATTAATAACTTCATAGCATAGCATTAGCTATTAAAAAACTGTATAAAGATATTGCTGTATTTGCTCATTTTGTACATTCATAAATAAATGAAAAAATTGAGGACGACCTACAGTCCCACAAAACTGGAAAAGTTGAAGATAAAATTTGAAGGTTGATATACGTTGCTATGTATCAACATACGAAAATATTTTTTTAAAAGATTTTTTCAAATCGAAATCAGTTACCCTCTTAATTAAATTTGCGTGATGTTCATTAAGAACTAACATACGAGGTGATTTCGAGGATTCGTAGATTGCGTAACGCGAGGTCCTCCATGGCACGGCTTACGGACGGGATTCGAACCCGTGAACCTTCAAACCGAGGCGTGAATTCGAGACGGGCTCTAATAATCTCGTTCATCAAGTCTAAAACTTGTTTTATGTTTTGAGTTATATTAAATAGATTTGGATGTAGTATTTTCCTCGTCGCAACTGTGAAGATTGATCTGGGCTGTCTGGGTGACGCTCAGACTAGCACATCAGCCTTCAACGACATCAAGTGTGAAGCTTTTTTTTTGCGGCAGGTAGAAACAATACACGCCAACCCTCGCTTTTATGACGCTATGTCAAGCCTTCCTCCCGAAAGACCCAATGGCCCAAATGTAATTATAGCCCTGACAATCAGAGGATAGCCCCAAACAGGCCTGGGTCCAGTGAAAGTCCTGCCCATCAAATGGTGACAGTGTGCTATGCCACTTTGTCTCAGGTTGAGCTCATATGGATAGCCCATTATGGTTTTAACCACATTTTAGGGTTTTTATAGGTTTACGATATATTTATTTATATTCCTTTTTTTCGCATTACTCTCGGCCCTTCGCATTACAATATTTCTCTCGGCCCTTCAGTCAGTGGGACGGTGGAGTCGCATAACCTTGTCTTTACGTTCGCCGGTATTGGGGTTGGTTTCTGTGATATTTAACGCTAATTCTTACCTATTTAAAAAAATCAAAACTATTAGAAAACTTCCGAACGAAGGATTAATAATAATAATAATAATAATAATAATTAATTAATAATAAATATAATAACAATAGGCTGTACCATTATGTAACATACACTTTCGGGAGTACTAATATGTTATATACGAGTATCAATAAGTAATACTAAAAAAACAGAACATGTTGACCATGAAATTTTGTTCAGTAAATTTTGCGGAAAACTGCTAATATGTCATTTTAAACACGTAGCATTTAACTTTTGCCGGCGTATGTTAATGCGTGGGGCTCGGGCCTTGCACGCGGGGAATCCGCGACGCCCAC
>BOPP01000055.1:1676512-1690093 GCA_017312745.1 Gryllus bimaculatus
TGGCTGGGAGACGGACAATGCGTAGTTGGTGGCGGAATGTCGGCGGTGAAGAAGCAAGCAAAGGAATGCATACGCCGATGGTGGGCATTGGCCCGTAAGGAACGAGCAGCGGATGGCAAGACCGAGCGGAATCCAGATTGATTCGTGCTGCCGGGTTCGTCAACTGAATATATCATTAGTCCCGTAAGTGTAGTGCAGGCTTCATCGCGGGAGGTGACGGTTAAATACCCCCTTTAGATGGCGAGATCCGGTGTCGATCTACACGTCGGAGTGTGGGTTTCCCCATCCCACCAGCGGGGACAAGTTCAGCCGGAACAAGCTCTAAGCATCTGACCGGTTTTATCACATGTGTAGTGCTTGTAAATGTGAATAAATAGGGAGCGAGGATAGGACAAGGAGGCGGAAGGAAAGATCGCGCATGGTTCCTAGTTCGTTTGTTAGGGTACTGCTTCGTCATTGGCCTGGTGTTGATCGGAGTAAGCAACGAAAACTACAAGTCAGAGCAATCTGCCGCCAGCATTCTTCTCCAGGTAGCAGCTAAATTCAATATAGTTATCTGCCTAGTGTCGACTTCCATCACCAGAATATGTAACATTAAATGAGACCTCCTGATGCTTAGTTTCTTTTATCTGCGGGAAATGCGATAGTGGGGAAAATTTTACTTTTGCACACATCACATTTGACAAAGAGGAATGTTTGTTATTCAGATGTAGTCGCATGTAAGACTGTTTGATGGTGAAATCTTAATAGATAGCATAAAAGAATTGTAAGAGATCCTTATTTATAGCACATTCGTTATGCAGCATTTTCTCTAAAACTGAATACAGTGAAGTTGCGCATGATTACTCATTCTGTTGGGGAGATCATACGTAAATTACGTATCGACGTTGAGGTGGTAAATTGTGCGCTCCCGAATACGTTTATGAAACAATAACAAAATACCGAGAATAGGTTTAGAATAATCGAATGATTGGTTTAACGTGATGCCTCACTTGCTTTTACACATTTACATTGTTAGCACCATTTTCAAAATGTCCATTTCTACGTAAAAAATTACACAATGAATGCTTTCAACACCGGCGTCAATATGATAATTTTTCCAGGCAGAGAATCTTTCAAACTGGAAAAATATTTTTCATTAGATCACAGTCTATCTGTTCGGAAAACAATAAAAATTACACTCATCATAGGATAATTCTTTTCGGATACTGTCAGCATGGTTCGAAGACGAACACACGCCGGAATTGAACAAGCACGGTTTTTTGCGCGTTTCTCGATACAATTCATTTGTTTGCTTTACAGCAGACCTGATTTTGATGCTATATTATCAATTCTTCATAATCATCCTTAATATCATCGTCATTTCGATGTTTTGTATTCTAGATGTTTCTGAGGGCCCTTCTTATTTGGAGAATTGCTTTCTTTTTTTGTGTGTAAGCACCATTACTCTTGCTACATTACATTCACTTCAGCATCGCGATCACATCTATTTATGTATATGATGAATGCACTGAAACGAGTAGTATTCAGTAGTGTTTAATTGTTTATTTTTCCACAGTTAAATTAAAACTGTGAATCTACCATATTTGAAAACAATAAAAAAGAGTTTCCGCATTCCTTTTCCCTTTATAGTGATTTAAGCAAACCTTCTGGTGCGAGTATCATTATAGCTGTCAGTGAAATAAAACAGTTGTAAGACAACTGCCACAAACAAACACTTCAATTCTTCCTCCAATATTCTCGCAATTACGTACGCGCTATTGGCCTCCCCGCCAATTTACCCAGCTCTCCCTGACATATTTTAAGATCCTGTTATACTATGTAGGTCAAACATAAGCATGTCAAAACTATCTCAATTGAAATGAAGTCTTATTCTGAAGGATCAATAAAAAGTTGAAATTGAGTTTGTAGAAAAAAATAAAAATTTATCCGGGAACGGAAAACTGTTCGACGCGTTTATTTGTCGCCGACATGTTAGAGAAAACGTATTGTTTCGATAGATACTGTAAGGACATGTTTGAACTCATAACAATTGGTATATGTTATAATAGTATTCTTAGCGATAAATAAATACAAGGAAATATTTTTTAAAAACTCCAACTTTTGATAAACTGCGTTTTGGGCCTGCTCAATTTTCCTTGTGAAGCAAAATGGTTTAATCAAAACTCAACTGAGATTCATCCCGCTTCCGCATATCACCCCGCTTTGGCAATAGCGACATGGGTATCCCGGGAAAGATAGAAAAAAAGAAACAAAAAACAACAGATAACAGTACGTAGATACACGCCGCATAGCGCGGTGCAGAGAACACCGCTGGCGCTCCTCTTTAACAAATGTCAGAAGTGTGAAAAATCGCCCTCATCCCTCGTCGCCGGCACCGCCGTTGCAGTTTTGCTCGTGTGGCGCACGCCAAACATCGCGATTATTGGTATATCGGAGTATCCAGTCGGTGTGTTTGTTATTGAGATAATAGCTTTAGCCGACGGGCGTACATCCCACCTCGCCCCCCGTGAAGAGCACTGACAGAAACCGATTTCCGTTGAGTCTTTTGGACGGTGCCAGCTCCACCACTCAGGCTCAGCCTTAAAACCCAACCCCACAAAGCCCCTTGATGGAGGTGGTACGGAGGCTAAATCGACTAAATAGCGGCTACACCTTCAGTGTTTGGCTAGGGGTCAATACTCGACGTGTCTTGTTTCTTCCCGTCCACATTTCGCTCACACCCCAAACTCATTCCGATCCCACTTCGACCTCACTCCGAACTCACTCCGAACTCACTCCGACCTCACTCCGAACTCACTCCGACCTCACTCCGATCCCACTCCGACCTCACTCCGACCTCACTCCGATCCCACTCCGATCCCGCTCGGACCCCGCTCGGACCCCGCTCGGACCCCGCTCGGACCCCGCTCGGACCCCGCTCGGACCCCGCTCGGCCTGCCATGTTAGCCTGGATCATTACCGCTTACTATCGTTGCTACAGCCAGCTGTTAAGCATATGCGCTGTGGGTTGCAGACTTAATTTTGTATTTCCATGGGTTGTTATTTCGGTAACATTTTGGGATCTAGAACGATCATGCGTTTTTTCTTCGGTTGCTTAAAAGTGATTGTGCAAATTGGGAAAGAAATGACTTCAGCCATTCGCAAGTGTCTATGAAACCTACATAGAGCTACGTACTTACTTTTATTCTCTATTCATCTCTCTAGTCGGTCGATGAACTTGATTGCGAACTGCATTTTATTTAACTATGTGTTAATTTCTGATATACTCACTCATTAAGTTGTGCAATGACTTTCATTAAACGCAAATGCTAAAATGAATTTATTAGATCATTATGTGTGCTGGCTGTCAGGGCACGCAGTAGGGAGTCATAAGCGAGAAATAAGAATGTACAGAAACATTGTTTATTAAGAACCTTCTCCTCTTTTTCCTCGGCCTCCTCCTTCGCATTCTTCTTGTATTCTTCTCTTTCTTCTTTGGTGCAAGGATGCTATATATGTTGGTAGCCTTGTTTTATTTATCATATGATTTGATTGTCGAGAGGCTACTACAGGCGGTTGTTTCGCAGTCAGATTGCTCGGATCCGCTACTAGATCGCGCTTTTTAAATCGCGAAATGAATGCGAAAATAATGATACAGGTCGGCGTGACGTAATGACAATGCTCTTGTTGATGCGTGGAGAAGGAGATGTGATGGAATACTAGGTAGGGAATACGAGTGAACTCCAAGAAAACGTGTCTGGGACTGGTTTTTGTCCACCACAATTTCCACTAGGATTTAAACCCTGACACTCAGATATGGAAGACGAGCTATCTGATCACTACACGACAGTGGCGAAAGTGGAACTGATTTTTGTGTGGAATCAATGTTAACCACTACATCATGATGACTGATGTGGAATTGACGCTATTGCGGAAATAATGGCGTTGATGAACTAATGTAAATCTTGAAAAAAGTGTGAAGTCCGTAAATAATGGAATTCGATATATTCCACTCTATTGACCAAAATGAGGGGGCGGATTTTGATGACCTAAAACATTGCCAAAAACAAGCAATATAATGCTCTTAAAATGTTTTATAAATTCCCTAAAAGCAAAGAAAAATTACGTAACACTTTTGATCAAAAACACTTCAGATAAACAACTTAAACTGTTGGGTATGTTACAGATGTAATTGAGGATTCTTCCTTTCTTTCAAGTGAACTCAGCTCGCAAACGCTAGACTGTTCTTTACCAGGAACTCTCTGTCTTCAGATATCTCGAAATCGGCCGAACCGATGTTTGCGCTGATACGCATCATAGGAATCTTAGATTACATACAACGACTGACATTACAATTTCTGAGCAAACAAATCGAATAGATTACTCAGGAATTCTGTGGTGAATACTTCTTGCGTTTCGTAAATATTATTTGAAGGAAGTACCATAAAAATGGTATTAAAATGTATGAAATCGTACAAAAATGCTCTAACAATCACTGAAAAAAGTAAAAAATAACTTATCAGTCGAAATCGGCGAAAAATGCAAAAAATATTTTAAAATGGATAATTTCCTTTTGTCATAATATAAATTGAATGTCCTTATTAAAATGCATTGTTCTGAAATGAGAAGAAAGACATTTTACTAAAATTCGCCCCTAATCATAACAAATGGTTTTTATTAGTAAAAAAGCTATTTTATCGTCCTGTGCTTCACTATGGATTCTTTTACTGTTAGTGCAGGTCGAAAGATAAAAAAAAAAAACTGCCGTCCCTCGCGATGCCGCAAAAGCTGTCTGTTCCGCCGTGCCGGTCGACGCCCTCCGCAGAAAAAAGAGGAGTGTGCATGTGCAGTGTGAATCACAGTCGCGGGCGTTGAGAGAGAGTGCAGCTGCGGGCGTCTCAACCCACCCTACCGCCCCTTGCTCTAGCCCGTTCCGTCCCAGTCCACCTCACCCACTCTACTCCACTCCACTCTATTCCACCCCGCGCCTCTCTCGCGGGGCCCGCTTCGCGAAATTCACTGCCCGACTCCGGTGTCCTAATGTTGCCGAACGGCAAACTGAACGGCGCAGTTCGACTGGTTTTCTATATACTCTTCGCTGATGATGCGATGGTCAGTGCGAACCTTCGGAAAACGGTTGGGAGAGCTGTTAGCTGCAAAGGCAGAGAGACTGCGTAACAGTCAGAAATGTGGTTGGATCCCCGATGCAGCATCAATGAGTAGCAGTAATGAGGAGTACTAATAGATTGAGAGGAAGTGAGGTACTTTGTCAATGCTTTCCACACCCAGCCAGAAACTGCCGAAGACTAAAACGGCGCTACATGTACACTTTTCGCTCTAGGAATGTCATTATTGATCACCGCACCTACTATCTGAAGATTTTCTCTTGACCAATACAGAAGTTTGCAGACAAAACAAACACCACTATTTGAATCGGAGTTGTGATTGAACTTCTGAACCGATTGATTTGCCTCACAACGTGGTCTTATCGTTTGTAATGTGAAAATTCGTGAGATGTTACTTTGAGAAAGGAGGGCTATTGTCATTTGGAAACGGTGGATTCCGCTCCTCATGCATAGAACTTTTGGTTCTGTACGGAAATGGGTAAGGGATGAGGGAATGAAATAATTATAGACGTTGTCATTGCCAACAATAGAATTAAATATAAGAGCAGCTTTCGATGGCTTAGCCATCATCATCAGTTGTCTGCTGGATGGAAGCCACAAAACGACTAGTAGGGTAGTCGTTTTGTGGCTTCCATCCAGCAGACAACTGATGATGATGGCTAAGCCATCGAAAGCTGCTCTTATATTAAATACTTTTGTTGGCAATGACGTCTATAGTTATTTCATGAAAAATGCCAACGATAACGCACCACAACACCTAGATGAGGGAATGGCTCAGAAAACTCATGTAGTTTCACATCATTTCCGAAATACTATTTGCAAATGTTCTGTTTGCTCTAAAGACCTTTACATATTGACAGTTATAACTTTTAGCACCAGCCCATATATTACCAATAGTGCAACAGTATTCTCAGCGTAGCCCACCGTCTGCGGGGCGTATTGTCAAGTTATACATTTCATTTGTGCTATGCAACTTCACAAGAAAAATAATGTTTTCTCACGTAGTCCGTCTTCGAACATAGAAAGTTATACGAAAAAGTATCAATTGAAATTCATTTTATAATTTTAATTTTTCATTCAAAATGAGATTTGAATATTGTGTTTGATGAAGCAAGACGTAACGATTCATATTATGTCCGAAATGCGTCATAGTAATCCATGAATTTTCACCACTGTACCTGTATTAAAACTTTTAAAACCAAGTTATTATAGAAGGCTTAAAGAATATTCTTTAGGGATACGGCTAAGAATAATGTCAATCGATTTGTCTGTTCAGAAAGCATCGTGTTGATGAGGTCTTTGGTTACCTTTCCCAACAACAAAAAAAACGATTTAGGTGGTTACTCCTCCTATTTCAACCGTCCGCCTCCAAAGAATGACACATAACATGCCAACAATGGTAGGGTGGTAGAGCTTTTAGTAACGAGCTGACCCATAAAGCCACTCGGACACACGGAGGTTATCCACTATATGTAGGATATTCTTCTACCCTTCGCTGTTATCTATTGTAAAAATGTGGTTCTTCTATTATGTTTGGCAGTATAAAAAATAGTATTATTCTTCAGAGAATTCCAAAACTTTAAATCACTGATGATAGTTTTCATTCATTACTAATTTTGTTTTAGTGTATAGCAGTGGGGCAATTTTTTCACGTTTCCTTGGTACCGATTCCAGTGTAAAAATGGAAGATGTGTTCCACTTGAACTTACATGCTATATTTAAATATTTATTTTTTACTTTCTCCCTTTCGTTTATGTATTGGATTGTGACAAATAATGTATAGCACTCGAAAATACTAGTTATTTAACTTACAGGTTCCTAAAAGAGAACATTATGTGTACGTACATTGATTTCACTAGAAAACAATAACCAAATGTTCCATACCTTCAGGATGAATGTAGGTGATTTCAAAGGAACCAATCACACTGATTTCGAAAACCGTCATAAAAGGTTTCTATCACGCGGGGTTCAAAAGATATGAACATATATTTAGTATTTGAAATAAACAAAATCCTAAATTAAGTTCCGCATTGTCGCTCCGGTTATATTACTACAAAAGTTTATGAACATGCTTCATTTGAGGTAAGAACAAGTTTAAAGTGGAATACGTATATCCGCACAATAATATTAAAACAAAGGAAATTGAACAAATTAAATGAAGGAAAAATGCCATTGTATTGCTAAAAAATGGTTTGCACCATGTTATCCTTGTATTCGTGTTTCCTCTATCGGACAAGAAACCAGCAAATAATCACCCATCATTGCAGGATCCTTATACCCTTGATATCTTTTCTCCATTGTAGCAATTTCGTGAAACTGTTCACCATGTTCATCACTAATATCACCCATAATCTGCGTGAAAAATTAAGATGGAAGTGAAGAAGATTTTCTACACTTCTTATTTTTGTAGCTTTCTAATATTTCTATGACCAATGCTTTATAATTGTCTTCTTTCTTTGTCCCGAGAAATACATGCACATTTGGCATACTCATCCGTGGCATTATTTCGCTGCTTTGAAACTATATTGTGAAGAATCTATAACCCCCCGTTAAACATTATGTAAAGACGATAGGACAATATTATAATATTTTATTCGCTCCTGAACATCAATTTCCTTTCGACACTTAATGTCCTATTGGTTGAGACTTTCTCACCCTTCAATTATTTATTTTACATCTTTCTGTATCGTAAATTGTGATTACATTCACAACATGTATATGTATTGTGTGCAATAGCTATTAGCTAGCAATTATTTTTATTTTTGTGCAATAGCTATTTCTAATATACGCAGGTTTGAACGTTGGGGACATTTATTATTAGTTTGTTTTGTTATTAGGAATCGTACACCTTTAAATAGGAGAATTATTGCGAGAATAAATTTTGTGCAGAATGTGATCTTTTGGGTACTTCCAGATGTGTGGTAGCCTTCTTATGGCAGATGCAGAACACATGTTTGCTAAAAACGTAAATGTACTGCCTAACGAAATTTCAACGCTTCACGTTGGAAGGCGTGCATTTAGACGTTGCAGATGTGTCTGTTCCAAAGTCGTCCGCCTACAGTACCTCACAAGAACGGTCCACGGTTCCTTGATGAAAGAAAAATGAAACGTTCCTTCCAAAGAGCACATGTGATTCTGTTTAAAATGCAAAATGTCTGCGCTGTCATGGACGAGAATCCAAGTTATTGACATTAAAACTGAAGATATGAGAAAATGTAATGGATATGAAATTGTAACCGTTTTCTATATACATTAAATTTATTTCAACGCTATCTAGTTACGAAAATGTTTAACTCCACAGTCACATAATGTTCAAGACAATATTTTTCATCCTGCACACACATGACAATTCAGTGTACTTTAAATCACAGTTCGGGTTCACGTAATTCGGAGTCATCATTTGAAACAGTATGTGAGAGCGTTTTGAATTTTGCCAACCAGACTGATACTTTTGTAAAATGAAAACGTCAATAACTTATGTTTACAAACTAATCATTCAACATAAGTAACTTACGTTCCCTACCACCATGAAACTTATACATATTTTTTACGACGTTCTTTTGATGGTCCAAGTTTCAATCTGCTTTCCTGGTCATCAAATTTCGAACTTTTCTTGTCGAGAAACAAAACAAACAGAAACAATTGAAACATTTTATCATGGTGCTCTGTAATAATTGAATATTAAGGTCATTTTTTGAAGTTTAAAATATTTTTAGACCTGCTATAACGTCTGAGTAAAAGGTGATGTCGTAATAGTAAAAAATAATGTATACTTTCGTAGCTTGAGAATTAGGAGTATGTTGAATATGAAAGAACATTCCATGATGATTAGCTATTAAGAACCTACTATTTACGCTATGGTGTTCAAATATTTTTATTCAGACATTGGAATATTTTTGCTGTATTATGATTGCCTCAAATGTTGACTTGAATATTAAACTTTTGGCGACTTCATATTCAGGAACGACCCGTGATGTACGAATTATGCATTTCTATATTGGGTTACCAAGATTCAAAGCTCGGTTGATCCACGTAAAATGTGTGGCGGACAAAACGGACTTACGGCTTTCTCTTTATCCCGTTTCCCCTACTTTTCATTTCACGATTACAGAATCGTCAATCGCAATCGTATCGTCATCGCTATCCATTGAACTACTCTTCTGAGAAATGTCTACTAAGGCTAGAGGCTGAAATTATAATAAAAAATGTCTTCGAATTGAACGATTAAGCAGATCCGGATAATACACTCTCGATGTTGAAGTGACATTATGATAAAATTATCATAATATAATATTATTAAAATGTTTGTATTTTCTTTGCTTTTTTGGTTTGAAGCACTCTCGTAGACTCTAGTTCCTTGAAACGACTTTAATATCAAAACTTGTACACCTTCGTATTCAGTGACCTCCACGCTACCGTGCTGAGAATTCATCTTGATACCGTGTTTGAGTGTCCACTATGTTGTGTAATCGACTTTTTTCCTTTTTTCTTTCGCTTTGAAGCACTGTGCAGTCGGCTAGTTGGAGCCTATTCAGACACTTCATTACGAAACTCCCTTTCCCTGGTTATTAAATTAAACGGTTTTCATGTACACATTTTGCACGTTCGCTAGGTACCCAAGTGAATTATAATTAATCACGTTTTAAAGCTGTTAATTTGGTTTTGACGAACAAACGATGTTTTCATGTAGAGCTGAAAGATTTAATTTTCTCTAATGGCCTGAGAGCTTGGCCTCTGACACAAAAAGGTTAATCCGCCCACCCCGGCTGTGCGTCAGTTATGGGTTTTTGACACAATACGTTCGGTTTAAACTTCCAAGACGTATTTTATACTCGAATGGAGATTGTGACATTGCTGGGTGTTGTTTAGGTTTAGTGGAATGAAATCCTGAACCTAGACACACTCTCGTGAAAGAAGCTTGTACACATATCCGTGTGCGGGATCGTAATGAATAAGCCAGAGATTTTTATAACGTAAAAAAGGAAAACTAGATTTTTTATCGTATTATATATATTATATTTTTGTTCGTTTTTAAAATGTTCATTTTTGAAGTTACAGGTTTTCAAGCAAACAAAAACACGCATTATAGGCTACTACAAATATTTTTATTCGAGTCCGCACAGAAAGTGGAGCTTAACTACTACATAGAATTCTGTCATAAAGTTCAACTTTTTTCAACACCTGTTAGGAAACGTACCGAAAGTGGTTAATATTAGTTGGGTCAGAAACTTATGGAACCACTTTCGTAAATATTTGTTTCTTGATTACAAACCTGCTGATGTTTATTTTTTCACAAACACTAAAGCAAGATTTCAGCATTGAATTCTTCGACCATACTCAAAGGCTTGTATTTTCACTTTATTTATGAAAAATAAGCTAGGAACACGTTCTCCATAACAATGCTTACTCCTCTCATATTTCTCGAATTAAAAAAGTGGTCATTGCGTTTTCTGGATTTTCTCGAGAATAAATCTAAGCATCTGCTGTATCTTGTTCCAAAATATTTGGTGGAGTTTTAAATAAATTGCCGAATGAGTTATTTCCTTCCATTACAAATGTCTCGTAATATTCTTCTCAATTAGCATTTAACTGCCAATCGACGATTATAAAAAAGTGTATAAATCTCTGAACGGAAAAAAATACGTAGCATGGTCTCGTGATTGTCAATTCAATTTTGTATATCACGTGGACAAGTTATCATGAAATTGAGGTCTCGATTAAAATATTGTACATCACACGGCAAAAATGAATTCAATGTCACGACGGGAGTACTAGACTCAGCCCCTCATTATCTTCCGGAATCCCTTCCGTCTAGTCATGCAAACCTGCTCTCTGTTGCCTTGTGATATGAAGAAGTATATTGAATCAACTAAAAAATAACCTGTAATCTTTTTCACAGGACGCCGAATAACGAAAAAGATTTTTCATAGGAAAACCACTTTGTGCCCTTTTAACACGCCCCTGAGAGTCGAAAAATTGTGATCGACGTCACACTGAGCAAGAGATGCAAACTTCGAGTGGGCGATTTCCTTGTTTTCGTATCGGCCTTTCTTGTACCTTCCAACTACACAGACAAGAACCCTCACATACTAGATTCACAAATTCAGTTTACCAACTCAAGTATTTTACGTTTTAACAGCGAATATAATTTAGTGTATTTTTGGCCCTTTGAATTTATTGTTATTTAGTGTGAACAACAAAGAAGTTGTACAAAAAATATTAGTACAAAGTACAAAAAGCAAAGTTGAGTTTTTTCACGAATAAATGTAGGAACAGGAAAGTATCTGACTCGGAAACAAGGAGCCCAGTTATGAACTAGTGCGAATTTTAACATACACGACCCTATAATTAGATTTTAACCACTGTGTGACGAGAATTGAGGCATAAAATGAAAGATTGAGCTATGCCATACGAACCGTAAACCCAGATATTTAGAATTTTTGCGTGTTCTGTCAGAGAATCAATTTCATAAAGTCAATGTATGGTTTTATTTATTATGAATATAATATATACTCATATAAAACTTACAGCAACTTATTTAGGTCCTTAGCTACTGAAGGAAAACGTGTATTATTGTCACAAATATGAAACATCAAGAATTCAACGTTATTTTCTACTATGATAACACAAATACATCGTATCTATATGTTTCAGCTGGAGTAAAAGGTATTTATATAAAAAATCAATACTTATTGATTAAATCACTATTAAGAGTCAAGAAAGTGCTTGATATACGTTGTGGCGACATTCTTGTATGTAAGCCAGTATACTTGTAAGATCTCGTTCTGCCGGAGCAATATTCCTTCGTGCTGAATTCAGTCTCTTCATATTATAGATTTTGAAAATATCTGATAATATATTTAATTGCTTGTTGAACTTTCCTTTTCTTGACCTTCCTCTTCTTTTTCATTATTTTCCACTTCCTCTCATGAAGAAAATGTTGAATAAAGTGACCTATGTTGGATTACACCTGGTTTCTTTGTTTCTATTTTCATAACTACAGTCTTTCGAAAATGTCTAGATCTGTTATTCTGTGTTTTAATAATGCAATAAGTAGCGGCTTGAAAATGCCTGAAACCCTCTTTCTCCATGTATTCTGCTTTCGTCGAATTTTCAAGAAAGTACGGTATTTCGATGCGATGCCTTCCTTTCATAGCTATCTTCCATTTTTGAAGCAGCCAATTGCCATAGGGTGCAAGAACAATAACCATGATATTCGAGAGTAAAGATGCATTTCGTAGCCAAAAAATCGTGAACTTTTTTAGACTTGTGAGCAGAGGGATTGTCATGCAGAAACGACCAAGAGCCTTGTTCTCAATATCCAGGCCTCACTTGAATAATCTTCATCGAAATCGGTATAAGGCATTTAAATATTCTGACTTTACTGTTTGACCTTTCGACACAAACTCTCGGTCAATGGTTTCTTGGATTCAAAAAACACTGTCAGCAATGTTCTCACACTTTTCTGCATGCGAACTTTCGTCAGTCTTTTCTTTTTCGGGCTCAACCATTACTCACTTTGCCGCTTCGTTAGTGATTCATGTTGGAAGCACCATGTCTCGTCAGCAGTCACAATTTCATTGTATAATTTGGGTCATTTTGAGCAGTTTGTCGTGTATCTGCATACCCAATCGGAAACAAAACTCAACGTTGGCTCGCTGCTCCATCGCCATTTTACGACGAGTTCCAACACGTACTGTTCCTTTGGCGTTGTGACGCACGACGTATTGCAAATGACGTTTCGAAATTGTGAGTACGAATAACAATAGTAGAAATCACGAGCTTTGTAACGATATCATTCACAAACATACAGGGCGTGAATATAAAATAAAAAAAATCAGTCGCTCTAGAACGCGGACAGACTGCGGCAGAACGCGGCATCGTTGTTCAGTCGTTAGGAATTAGAATCGGTCTAAGAAATTTTAAACTGTCAAAATTAAAAGCCAAAGACTTGACTTTCAAAGTGTTTAGAAGTGAGAAAACACGAACACCTCTGTTACACATTAGCTCTCATTCACAACAACAACAACCACAGAGCGATGATGGCAAAATGAGTTACTAACCTAATAGTTAAAATTGTTTCAGCTTTAATGTTTGCGATGAATGAACAGATACCAAAAGGGCTCACATTATATACATGGTTCATATTACCACGTTTACACCTAATTTACAAGGGTAAATTAATCGGCATACAATTGTAACAAACAGCAGTTTATCGGAAACGCAGAGTAGATAACTGACAATAGGCGCAGCTTAATAGAAAGTGGTCACACAGATTTTAAGTAGAGGAGATAGTTTTGATTGCTTTTGCCCCGGGCGAATGCGTTTAGTGGATTACGTGAAGAGCAAAGTTGGGCCAATATTTATCGCTGTTGTGCCGCCGCTGTCAAGTGCCATCGTGTGGCGGCGACGGCGGCGCCGCTGCCCGACCGCGCATCTGCCTCATTAGCCGCGGCCGCCCGCTGGCTTGTCC
>BOPP01000055.1:1729887-1762299 GCA_017312745.1 Gryllus bimaculatus
CTTAACTTAACCACGCATGACAGATCAAGGACTTTATCGATTTTGTTTCAGTTTGGTGATCATTTGCATGTCAGTGAACAGCTGAATGGATTTTAAATGACAAAAGAAAAAGTAATCTTAAAAAATTGTATTGCAGGAATTCTTTTAGACAAAATGCTTAAATTTAATGAACGTCATTGTCGGATAGAAGACTCACAAATATGTCTCCTTAGAACACCTAACTCGCTTTGTACAGAACATAACTTTGTTTTCGTTTCATATATTTCAAGAGTCGCAAAAGAAGAGTAGGGATGAGTCTAATGCAGGGACAATGGGCTTGTTGTAGCGATATTATTTTTTCGTATTTAAAATAGCCGTTTCCTTCCTTGTGCTTTTCTTTGTGACACGTTCCTTCCGATTCTGCTACGTTGTTTCTGCTAATTATCAGTGTCATTGCATGGAACACGATCTAGGCTTTCCTAGGTTTCTCCGCGGACCGGCGTGCGAGATCTAGGAAGTTACATTTCTCTCGAATCAAGCATACCATTTCAAACGATAACACTTCATTTCAACGGATGTTAAGTATCATTTTACGGAATCCATCCTTTAGTCTTCCGCAATTGTTCCTACAATCGTTGCGACAACGCATTCTAAGACATATTATCTGAGAATTACATGAAGCGGTCGCGCAGCGGCGCGCAGTGGGCCACTGGCGCGGGCAGTGGGCGGCGGGCAGTGACGCCGGGCATGGCGCGCGGCATAGTGGGCCGGGGGCAGTGAGGCGGCGGAGCAGTGGCGCGGGCAGTGGAGGGCAGTGGCGGCGGCATGTGGGCGGCGCGGGCAGTGCGCGGCGGGCAGTGGGCGGCGAGAGGGCCGGGCAGTGGGCGGCGGGCAGTGGGCGTGGGCGGTGTGCACCTAGGTAGGTGCAGGTCCTCATCACTCAACGTGGTATGACGTTTTCATCGCGACCAATGCGTTCCAAGTAGTACCCTCTCGAGGTTTTGCTCCTTGAAACACCAAGCGTGTTCCTTGCACCACTGGCTTTGTAAGCCTGCTTATCTGCTTCTGGTATCCGAAGACGAGTTCTGGGACATAAGTCCAGAGACGTGTAGATGCGTGTGCAATATTGATACGTGATATTGAAGTTCTAAATGCCAGCGATGCGGCCGGATGCAGCGAGGCGCGCTGTGTCCCGCGCCCGTCAATGCCGCGCCCGTCATTGCCCGCCCCGCCCGCCGCCCGCCGCCCCGCCGCGCCCGCCCCGCCGCCCGCGCCCGCCCCGCGTCGCCGCGCCGTCGCCGCCGCCCGACGCCCGCCGCCCGTCGCCCGCCGCCCGTCGCCCGTCGCCGTCGCTCCGCCGCCCCGCCCGTTCCGTCGCCCGTCGCCCGCCGCCGTCGCCCGCCGCCCCTCGTCCGCCGTCCGCTGCCGTCGTTCGCCGCCCTCTTCCGCCGTCCGTCACGCCGTCCTCCGTCCACGCCCGCCCCCTCCGTCCCTCCTCTGCCCATGTCGCCGCCCTCTTGGCCGCCGTCCCACCCGCGCCTGCCGCCCTCCCCCCTCTTCATCCTCGCCGCTCCTCGCCCGCGGCTCCCAGCGCCCCCCACCGCCGCCGGTGGCCGCCACCTGTCATCGCTGCACTCCGCGCGAGGACGTGTCGGAGGCGTGTGGACGGGTGCGGTCGCCGCGCCGGAAGAGGAGCCGTGTCCCGCGGCGCACCCCCAGCACGCGCCAGAGGGGCGGGCCCGTTGATCGAGGACGCAGCAGCGGTGGGCGGGGCGGGGCGGGCAGGCCGGGCCGGGCGGGACGGGGTGCGCGCACACCAGGTGCGCGCGAGGGGAGCCGGCGTGCGATAAATCGGCGCCTGACAATTCCCTGTCGCCGCTACGGCTTCCTCCGCCCCCTACTGCACAGCAATAGCGCGCGATCACGGCTACTGCTTCCGACACGGTCGTGGTCGCGCGCTCACGATTCTTTCTGACGATCACGCCCAAGTTGCCATTACCAATCCCGCTCTCGGACAACTTCACAACCCGTTCCATCCAGAACGATCACTCTCCCCATGCCCGCAAACGACCACAACTTCACAGTCCTGTTAACAGATCCGGCTTTCGACGTCGCTAACGACCTCCTACGACCGCTTAACGACCCCTCTCACGACCCCGCTCACGACCCCGCTCACGACCCCGCTCACGACCCCGCTCACGACCCCGCTCACGACCCCGCGCTAGAATATGCCGACGCTCATGATCCCGCTCACGATCCCAGTGACGGTTTAATCTCACGTTGCTGTTCACTAAACGTTTCATTACGTCCACGACGTCTGCTTTTTGTTGTGCTTTCCCTTCGCTAAGTGGTGTAAGAGAAGAGCGGGGAGTGTTGGGATTTATTATCAAACTATAAAATCAAATCCATTGTTCGTTTACCGATGCAAATAACTTTTCATGTACTCGGAAGCTAAAATTCTTGGTTTCATATTTATTTTATTCATCATTTAATTTATGTATTGTAAAACGGTATCGTAAGGATTCTGGAACTCAAGAAAACGTGCACAGATTGTACTTATCCTCCGTGTGTTTTGACTTGTTTTTCACGCAAATAAATCAAATCACTTTCCCTCTCACGGCTCTGCTCAGTTTCTTTCTTTCCAGTGCCTTCGCTTTCTTCCGTTAATTTTCTCTTGTCTACGCTGCATATCTTCCTCTACCTCTAAGAAGAGTCGGTCAGGAAAGTACTCCCTTTGAAAAAGAGTGATTTACATGAAGTCAGTAACTTACGTCAGTGTCTCCTCGTTTACAAAACAGCCAATTCACGTCAAATGAATAAGTTAAAGAACGTAACTCAGCCTTTTAACTCCTCATGTATTAAGTATTTCTGCAATTGGTGTTGCTTTCCTTAAGTTAGGTGTCTGAAATGCATGCTTACGAAATCTTATTACGCCATTAGAGCATTCACTTGCTGCGTTGTATGCAGGGAAGAAAATGTAGTATTTTTGGTTTTTCAGAGTTATTTCGTCGAGTGTATATTACTTGTGCTGTATATGTATTAATATACAGAGGACCACCCTGGCTGGCTCAGCCAATCCTTGGTCGCTACGACGTGCCAGGGTGTGCCAACCCCAGCGCTCTCGAGAAGCTCTGCCGACCACCGCCTACTTTTCTCGCCGCCATCGACCGCCGGAGACCGGTGGCAGAGGGCGGAAGGGAGGGGGGAAGGAGGGCCCATTCCCTAGGCCGCGATCCATCCGCCGGCGTCCGCTACACTCGCGTTGCTGCCTCCTGTCCGCCTCGGCCTGTCCCTTCTCGGCGAACGTTGCGACCTACTGTCGAAAACATGGTCCGAACAAGGCCAAATTCTATGTAAAAAAATGATTTGCGTATATGCTTCTCGGCAGTTAGAGACTGTGTTCAGTAGAATGCAATACGAAAGTAATAATTTATTGAAATCTACTAATTCGAATATGAATACTTTACAAAGTTTCATTCCGGAAACCTATAATTGAAAGACAAGATGCGCGTGTTTAAAAAGAAGGAGAAATTAATTTTAATGATGATATTAATGCATTCAAACTCGGTATGCTTAATATATGCGGTAGTATCTTAATATGCCATAACAAGTAATATAGTCAGCTTCTAGGTTAATGACCCGCACCACAATGAGGTTTTTTGTCTGGGTTCCAATATTTCATTAAACAAATGCTGGGATGGACGCTGTCTTTGCTCTTGGGCAGTTAATGTAGTTTCGCGGATATTATACAGTCTCTGAAGCTAAATCAAAGCAAAAAAAAGAAAGAAAAATCATAAAATTATATTGTATTCACGTATCGAATCCTGCACCACTTGATTGGACGAAGCGTGACACACCGACTCTTAAGCCAATCTGGCGAGAGACCGAATCGTCTTTTTCTGAATTCGAGGAGGCTGGGTTACAAGAATGAATTGGCGATTTCTGCAGCATGATTCATCCACCCAATTTCGTTTTATTTCAGCGCAGTTTGCGAACCACACGTGCAGCCAGCCCAGCTTGTTTCAAAACTTCTTTCTCAGTACCTTGTCGGTGTATCCACTTCATTTGAGTGGTAACAATTTTACGTCTTCGATACCATGCTTTACATAAAATGTATGTAGAATTAAAGAAAAATATTACACTTATGCGCTTTTTGCATATTAATAAATCATATTGAATGAAAACATGAGCATTAAAAAAAATATTTTAATCCGTGGCTGTTGATGGTCTACTAACTCTGGTGGTCTGAAATCTTTGCAACACACTTTTATTCGTGATATTTCGCTTACATTTTCGCCATTTAGCCCCACTGTGTGACCTCATCCTGTGGACCGCCGGGTGGGCGAAGCGTCCGCAGTCGCGACGCCGTCACCCTCGCCGCCCTCCCTGCCCTCGCCGCCGTCACTAGAATCTTGGAGAAAGAGTTGTCAGGAACTTCCTTCCTAATTGGTTCCACGTACAGACTCCGAGCAAGTTCCGTTACTGCACTCCAACCCTTTCTCCGCGACAGGAAACTTTGAAAGAGCGGACATCTTAATACGCCCGCGCTGGCACGGCACCCAAGTGGAACACATGTCGGGCAAGTACATTTTGAAGCGAGGCGATTGCGACCGGGTGTTTTATCTGCGTGTCGTTAGGGCGAAGAGATCAAATTGGCACAGACGCTGAGTCTTGGGGACGAGGAGGACGGCCGCTGGAATCTCTACCACCCCTTTTCCTGGCCTCAACTGACCCGTTTCGGTTAATAATTTAAAAAAATGTTACAATTTTCGTAGCAACGTTCTCTTATACCATACTGGCGGAAAACGAGGAAAAATCCTCCGTTTCGTTTAGTCATTCATCGTCAGCAGTTGTCAGTTTTTTTCCCCTTTTATCTCTTGAGCCCAGCTCATTTGCCCCCCAAACAGTCACCCATCCAGGAACCCGCGGTGTCTCGATTTTTTTAAATTTTCGTTCGGCAGAAATTCGGATACAGGCACCGGCAGACTAATTTCAGTTAATGGAGAATTTTTAATTTAGTGTTGCTATAATTCCTTGTGGATCCCAATTACAAGAATCATTCCCACTTCAACTATACCCATATACCTCTGTCAGTTCATGATACAAACAACACTTGCTATTCGTAAATATTTTTCACTTACGATTCCAAACCCAATCTCCAACGCCTTTAAAACAAACTCCTAGGAACAATCATTAAAGCTCTCTGGTTTCTTCCAAACACCCAGATTTCCCCAGAACGTGGTACATGTACGTGGTACCGGTAATCTGTTCTATTCTCAATGTTCTTTTCTATTCCAGTAACTATATATTTTAAATCTTCGAAAACGGTTGAAGCGCTAAGTATACTAGATATAGAGAAGTGAATACGTAATGCTCGCCACATTTCCCGTAACACCAGGGGTGGATAACTAGTAAAAACAGTCCAGGTCTGGGAGGACCGGTAGCTGACGAAAGTGGGATTAATTCGTTCCTATAATTCCAAATACAGGCTTACACTATTTATCATCATCATCGTCGTCATCATCGAATGCTCCCGTTGTTTTCGGTCGGCGAGGGGCAAGGCGCCCCACGCAGCGAGAGACGCAGGTGTATCAGGCCTAGGGGGACGGGCAGAGGAGACGAGACGCGAGGACAATTGCGGTGCGAAAGCGGGCGCGAGCCCAATGCAAGTACGGACTAGAGCGTGTCGACAGTTTCCACGCACGAACGCTCGCAGCGTTTCGGCTGAAGCTGCTGTTGTGTGTAGTCTGGGATGGGGCCATGGTCACGCGAGCGAGTACGATCTGGTAGAGCTGCTAGAGCGTCCCTAGCGCTTCGGAATTGTATAAGTCGCCCGTGGCCACAGAAATCTCTTTCGGTCGCCAATGGCGTTCCCGCGGTTACGGCGCACATACGCAATGCATTCCTTTCACTTCTTACGTACTCTGTGGAAGGTGATACAAGACATGCTGAAAAGCACCAATGTGATTCATGAGTTCATAAATTTCCTATATATCGTATTTTACGCACAATTATTTATTGATAATTAACACAATATTTTAAAACATTCTTTATCTATCGTCAAAATTAGTAAAATCTATTTGTGAATGACGTAAGAGAAGTTCAACCGGAAGGTTTTCTGGAGCTCTAAAACCCTTGTCTCACGATTTTACTATCATAATTCATAAATAAATAATTAATGAATAAGCGTTGTTGGCGATACTTGAAAACTAACCATTGTCGCTAGAGAATAATAGAAAAAAAATTATCGGCAAATGAGCTACATATTTGTATTGCTCATAAAATAGCAACTCACACCCTCGACCCTACTCCCTCCACAACTTATCAGAAAGAGCATTTCAAAGGGTGCCCATACTGAAGGTGCGTTTTTTAAGTCGATATGAATCCTTTTTGCCTTGATATAAATGTACCTAAAGCACATATCATTTCCCCGCCGATGTATGCAGATTGTGCAGGAATGTAGCATGTATGCAGGACGATACGGAGCCCTGGTTGGCAAGATAATAAGAATGCGAAGTGATAAGAGAAAATAAGGAAACCACCGATCAGAGCAGTCGAGCACAAAATCCAATCCGCAAGGCACCGCTACTCTCTCAAGTTTAACACAGTCAGCAAATTACTGGCACCAAGCCGGTGACTTCCTAGCCGACTAGTCATCGGAAAGGTCACAAACACTTACATGAATTACACATACACACATGTCGTGTCTTAGTTCGAGCGGCGCCTTGCTCGTTAGAGATACCTGAATTCGTCTTGACTATCTATCTAGTGGCGAAAATCCTCCCTAGTCCGGAGGCACGCGAAATGCTGCTCGACCAGAGCTGAGGTGCACGTGCTCATGACGGGCCATTAATGATTGATCGATTAGTTAGCCTTAAGCTCTTGGGCTGGTTTATGGGACCGCCACCTGAGTAGATGCGATGACGGTTCTAAATTCTAATGATAGATGCTTGATGATGATGGATTGTACGATGGGGGGCTGACTGGTTGGGTCGTTGACACAATTGAATTGCCTTTATGTCATTCCTTAGTAACTGGTGCTTCGTTTTGTAGTGTGGCAAGCAGTGTGTGCACCGCTTTACAAACTGCTCTTTACATAATGTATTGTTCAAAACCGCAACAAGAATGAAATGTATATCAAAGAAGATGTTTTATATATCAATTACGTCTGATTTGGCGAGTCGTTGATTTGTTCAATTACAGCAATGTTTTATTCCTGCTTCATGTGTTTCCGGATTAAACGAATTTTCGTTCTGTAGACGGGCTAGTAAAAACATTTTATCTTTTTGTAGGGAAAATATTTAATTTCTTCTTAGAGCCAAACAATGATTACTGTACTTCTTTTTCTTTTTATGCTAGAAATTCACGTTGTACTTCTTAGCCGATATTGAAAGGACGACGTTAAAACATTTGTACTGAATATAACTTCAATTTTTTTAAAAAGAAATCAACTTTATTTTTAAACATAGCTTCTGACATACTGAGGACTGCTTATAAGTTTTCAGTCACATTTTTGGGAGTCATCCAATCCACTCTATCGACTGTTAAAGATGGAGATTTGACCTCTTTTCAACTGCTATACTGCGACACTTCAGTCTTGGCATTATTATAGAAGGCTCAAAAATGACAGATATTGTTTGGAGTTGGGTGTCAGAATCAGAAGATGAAATTGAACAGGGAGCAGCGGGTAGCAATAAAATGGTTTGCGTAGTAGGTTTTGCAGTGACAAAGACATTGGGACTAATTAAGAACAACTTAACCTCTCCTGAGTTTTATTATGTTGCACTTTCTCGCACGCTTTCTCGCACCAGCTCATTTTGCTGCGAGGAACCACCGGTTTCTCATTGACAAGCAACTCTCAGCGATGCAGCATCACCAGATTTGTTAGGTCACCATTTCTCAAAACTGAAAATGCACCAGAAGGCTAAAGATTCGACTTGTTTGAGAACGAAGAAACTCACGACAATTACGAACGAAAATATCATTGAGACCAGGAATGAATTGAAAAATATATCTGAGCAATGTATCATGTAAGATACAATTTTGAGTAAATAAACAATCAAAAATCGTACGTCTTTGGCTTTGAATTTCTTATTGTCTTAGGACCTATGGATATCTCTGTGTACACTTAGCCAAACGTAAGCCTGTTATTAAATCAATTCGTCTAAGTAAAAACCTGCAAGTCGTTACGATATATATATATATATATATATATATATATATATATATATATATATATATATATATATATATATACCGAACTACCAAATGTTCAGAATTATTAATGTTTACTTTAATTATTACTATTATTAGTAGTATATTTTGTCGTTCGAAACCCTTTTTACAGTCTCTGAGTGCCTACGAGTGTTACCTCGCTGCTGTTCAGTTTCGTCCAACATCGCACGGCGGAGTGAGGCGCCGGGGCGAGCAGGACGAAGGGGAGTTACGGAGCGGACGTGCGACGGGTGCGACCGACGCAATCCGCGCTGCGACAAAAAAGCCGTTGTGTGTTCTAAACATGCGAAAGCCCCTTAACCGCTAGCGCTGGCAGACACCTCTCAGGACACTGAAGGGCGAATAGCTGGTAGTGTACGGCTTAAGACATGAACGTTGCGTGGTGAAGTTGAGGAGCGTTATAAGATAAGAGGTTGTTAAGATGCATGATGAAAAGAAGTATTCGTCGAAAAGGCGCAATATTAAGTAATGAATTATATTTAAAATGTATGCTCTACGATGTGGTGTTTTATGACGCTTTGTTGAATCAAACGCTGCGGGATTCGATACGTGAATACATGATCTGCGAGATCTTGAGAGAAAATGTGGAGAAGAACTTATTAAATTCCTGCTTGTTAGATGAACCGGGTACTGGGATAAGGATATTCATTAGTTGTTAGATTAGATATTCGACGTATTATTGGGTTATATTTCAGGATATTTTATATTCTTTTGATTTCCAGTCGAGAGCACTGAATTTTCATTTTGATATTCGCCGGCATGGGCGCCCAGAGGTGTACGATTCACCCGGTCTTGTCGAAAAAAAGACACTTTGTTTTGGAGCGGAACCGTAATGCTAAAATAAACTGGAACTGTACCCGATCCCATGGCAGCGAGCTCACTGTCGTCTTAACCCAGGAGCCCGCCCTCCTAATCCAGTTGTGAATGCATGTCCTCCTCCGGCGTAATTCGTCTAGTTTCGGCCTTTGTCTAGCTTTTGCGCGGCTTAGCACGGGCGTTGCTAGCGTCGCCCCCGCGCGGGAGTCGCGCGACAGGACGCGCGTAAGCCGCCGCCGCCCCCGGCGCCGTCGGACGGGAAAGCGCGCGCAGGCCAGGGCTTGGCGGCGCGACGGCCCCGCGGCGCACGCCGCCCTGTGGGCCGCGTGAGCGAAACGCGCGCCGAAGCCTCTCGTCAGAAGCGCGCGCGCACACCCCCACCCATACACATTCACACACATACACACTCACACACTCCCGCACACACATTCACACACACAAACATTCACACACACACACACACACACATACACACACACACCGATGCCCGTCCGCCACCCGGCGAACGCCCACGAGGAGGGCGAGTTGGGTATCAGAATACAGCAAGCAAATAAGGAGATACATCAATTAAAATCCATCGTTAATCGATCACCCCACCTCCCATATGCAACAGTTCTAAACAGGGCCTTATAATTCCCATATAATGTATTATTATTATTATTATTATTATTATTATTACTATTATTGTTGTTATCATTATTATTATTATTATTATTATTATTATTATTATTATTATTATTATTAATTATGTGCAGTGCAGTGACGTTGTGAAACTGAGGGAAACTACTGTGTAAGAAAGACATTACCGCTCGGTGTTTCGCAGTGCGGTGAAGTGAAGTGAAGTGTGGTGAAGTGGAGTGCTATTAAAGATTGCACGGTGAAATGTTCACGTTAATTTGTAAAGTTTGTAGATTTTGTAAAGTTGTTAAGTTCGATAATGTTAAGTTAGTGTATTCTGGCACCAAGTTCTCAAACTTAATTGCAGAATTATTAATAATAAAAAAATTAATAAATAACGTGGTGGAAACCATTACGGTGGCGCGCTCTGCCGCAACACCTTCTTACAGGAACTAAAGCACGAACTGCTGCTACTTTAAACGTGCGTACGTGCTGCGTGAGTTCGCGGGTCGCAAGCAGGCCCATAATGTTACAAAACATAGCGCCGATGTACACGCTTTCTTCAGAGGTTTCTTAAAAGTACAGATTTTGAATAATTGAACATTTAAAAGACACTTTTCCTATTTATCAGAAATTGGCCAATATTTATGTGCGGAAGTTGGCGAGCCTAACCTGGATCTGTACATGGCGACACTAGCGCCTCCTAGAGTAGCACCCTTGAGCTTTGCCCCCTGTTTGGTTTCCCTGGAGAGTTGCAAGGCCTTGGTTCTAACCATCTTGTATCACAATCATTAGATCACGGCTCTTTCACGTCTGTCTATTTTGGTTATACGCTGCAAAAACAAACATTAAGAAGCTTCAAATAGTTCAGAAGCAATTTCTTAGAACGGTCACAAATGGTTCTTTGTCACCAACTTAAGACACCACAAAGAATGCCAACATGATTTCATTGAACACCACATAACATATTTTTCCACCCAGTTCTATCACTTCATACTTCAAATTTCACATCTAGCCAACTTCAAACTCCGGAGAAAAAAAAACTTTACAGAATCATAATTACAAAATAGGTAAACATTCCCGGCATTCCTATTCAAATTTTTCGATATGGATTGAGTTAAGTGTCTGAAGAACATTTCCTCAAATTTAGAAGCTAGCTGCTCTGATCGGATGTACCTATCGTTTCAACTCATCAATTTCATACGGGTGATGTACCGAACGTGATCCTTCGTCTATCATTATTTGAATTTAGAACTGTGCCTAGGCCTTGCAACCGGCAGAAACGTAGTCTCGGCAATTTTAATACTACTTGTACGAGTTTATAGTTATGTGTGAGTAGAAACATAAAAGTGATTTATGTTTCTGTGATCCCTCTAAAAGGGTTTCCTTAAAATTATTAGCACAAAATATAAAAAGTGCTAAATATAATTTCTGTAAGAAAATGGAAGCCGGGAAAAGCTAGTAATAAGAGAAATGCAATTTTAAAACATTAACAATACTAAGTAATGAGAATATCTAGAACGGATAAATTTGTGACAGTCCAGTTTCCTAAAATTGCCCGGACTTTTCGAAATTTTATTCAAATAATGGATTAACAATAAAAAAATGAAACATGAAGCACTGGACATGATATTTTTCATAGAGACTAGAACCCAAATGTGGAGAAAGTCATTTTGCCCGTATTTTGCCTCTTCCAAACCACCGTGTGTCTCTCACACACTCCCCCCCCTCCCAGCCACGAAAGCCTCCCCACAACAGCCTCAAAACACTCCCTCCGCCGCCGCGCATGCTGCCTTTGCGCTCTCACCTCCCTGCCACCCAAGCAACCTCGTTTGCTCCCGCAAAATCTAGATATCGCATCGCCTCCGTCCAACCCTCCTCCCCCCCCCGCCCCACCCTGCTCGCCTCCCCCTCCTCACCACCCGTTCTCTGCCAACCCCGCCTTCGCCACCTCGCCGGTACTGCCGCTGTTCGCCACTGTCCGCCGTAGCCACAAGCTTGCCGCCCACCCCCCGCCGGCCGCCAGCCCGCTCCGCCTCCCCGTCCCCCCAGTCTGTTTTCTAAGGCACATAAGCTCCGCCCAACTTGGCATCCGCACATCATAAAACTCAGTGAACATTACGAGCAGCGTGTGAGGCGCGAAAACAAACGTCTGCATGCTCCAGCCGCATTCACAAAGGCATTACGACCCGGCGGACGGGTATTCGCGGAGGCTGATAAAATGGACAATATAAGCCGGCAGGCCGGAGAAGAAAGGAGATTGCGGAGGCGAAGAGTGAATGACCCGAAGCTATAGAAGAAGCTTAGAGGCAGAGGGGCCAGAATTGCTTACTCACAAACTTCCAGATTTATTGGATGTAGAAAAATATTTAAAATGTTAAAATAAATTTAATAGTATTTAATACTAATATTAGAAATATGTTGAGACGACAGATTACCGTAATGATGATAGCAGGAGTAAAAGTCCTGTGGATCCAAACCATTTAATACTTGTCACTCCGTTATATTACGGTTTGTCGATTTTATGCCTTATTTATTCGGCTTGCGGTTCCTCACCCCTTCAGGGCTCACAACATGTGAACGATTCATTTGGTCTGTTTGTATCCATACCCTACGGCATGCCTGCACTGCAATTGCACTTTGACTGAACTCGAGCGCCGCGCGCGAGCAACTTGGGAGCAAACGACGCGTGAAATGGTAGGGATCGTTCTTCGTAGGCTCGTTCTGGGAGTGGGGACCGCCAATGAGAATGCGCAATTCGAAACGTAACGCGTAAATTGAAAGAGCAATTGCGAGAATTTGACGGACTATTACATACAGTTCACCTTTCATTACCTTCCTTGGTGGTAGCAGATATCTTGTGGTAATCGATAATATGGTAAAAGAAATAATCGTCCACAAAAGGTTTAATAATTTTTATTAATTATTACCCAGAGTTAACTTTCGGAAAACACTTTTCCCATCCTCAGTGGATCTCTTGCAAGGAGGAGGAAATTGAAACATTAATACAAGTTGAACAAAAGAAATACAGTAAATTTTCTAGAAAAAAAAACAAACAAATAATATACAATAAATAAAATTGAAAATACTTACTGCAACGTGGATCACTCATAAATGTTCACAACATGGTAAAAAAAATATACCTTTTATTTTGGAAATGTTTCTTGTCGATGTATGACAATGTGAACCTAAAACGAATTAGACATACATATTTGATTTGAATACTAGTATTATAATTGCTTGTAGGGCTGATAATTTCCTTTGTGTAATTTCCTTTGTGCGCTACGATGTAATCGCAAATTTAGCGTGCTGCTATGTACAAAACTGTAATTATGAATATTTTTTGTTTGATGATAGTAATCAATTATTTTTTCATTACTAATCTTTAATTGATAAAGACGGATCTATCAAAACTAAAATCTTATTCTTAGAAAATTATGATCACTTCCTCCTCTAATTTTCGACGAACACTATTTATTCTGTGATGTGAGAAACTGCCCTCAATTTCCTCCCTTTTGCCATCATTTGATGTTGCCATGAAGATAATGACATTGTGTTAGTATTAGTTAGTTATTAAATTCAAAATTTTTGTTATTTAAAATTACATAATACACTTAAAAGAGACCACTGCGTCAAAATATTATTTATGAGTTACAATGAACACAAAGTAAAAAATATATCGATACATAGCAGTTCACACAAGATCGTAAACCGTGAAATATGACCGTTGTAGGTAGAAATACGAAATATCCATTTAAATAAGTGAGAAATCATTTCACTGCAAGGATCGTTGCATTAGACCCCCCAAAGCTGCCTACACCCCACTACTTGCACTTTGGCAGCTCTCGCGGGCAGACAGCTAGCTCGTAAGTGCATAATGGCCGCGGGAACAGGCATTGTGTAGACCTGCGTTACCGCGACAATCGTACGGCGCCGAACAAAGGAGTTTTGAACTTGAATCGCGGGTAAGGTGGTGACAAAAACACGAATCATCGAAGTAATTTGAATCACCATCCTCTAATTAATTATTACACAGGAAATTTAAATACGAAATCCTTTTTTACTTTTTGTCTTTCCATAAGAGAAAGATGTAGTACGATAAAGCAAGTAAATGTAACCATTTGACTAGCTCGTGACTACGGCGTGCGGCGTTGCGATGGCTACAGAAAATCGAAAAACATCTTACGGTCATATTGACACCTAGGAAACATCGCCAAACTTCGTAGAATAGGTTACGTAGACTGTGTTAATGTTCGCTCAACACACTACTCATTCTCACTAACTCGGACATAGTGGCATGTGGTAAAAGTACCGGGAAGTGGCTAGTAAAACCATGTTTGTGAAGCCCGATTGCGGAAAAGCAGTTTGAGAACGCGAATACAGCACGAAACACATCGTTAGTGGGCATGGACTGAGAATTCAATGGAACACGATGTGACACGTTTCATGACATGCGGGTCTAAAATGGAACAAAACTGCGATGAAAGAAAATTAAAATAATGACAAACTACAAAACAATCCTTCATATTTGCAGAAAAAAGGCAAAATTTTGTTATTTGTAGGGTCTCGGAAACATGTTTATTGGCTCAACCATGAGGTTGACTGTATTGTTAGGGATTTTTCAAATTTGCTTCCACATGGAATTCCGCCGCTGCTATCATTCTGTTTGCAACGCTTACAACATTCTTGGGCAATCTTGTTTTTTAATTGAATGATTACATTGTGGCAACTATTAAGATTCTTCTCTGATCAGGCTTCGTGGCAGAGCTTCGTGATTTTTTTAAATTTTGTGAAAGTCTCGACGGTTTTTGGAAGTGTTGAGTAGAAGAGAGATATATTACGCGCGACGTCTTCAGTGAAGGACGTATATCGAGAGGTCGGGGCGGAAGTTGGATGCAAGAGATGGCACGGGTATTCTGAAGCGCGCGGGAGATGGAGACGTGGCCGGGGGCGGGGCATGGCGGGTTGGCGGAAGCGGGCAAGCAAGTGGCATCGGAGGTGGAGAGTTGGGTCAGGAAGGTTGAGAAGGAGGAGGAGGAGGAGGAGGAAAAAGGGGTCGGCGGAGGGGGAGGAGGAAGGGGCGGGGGCGCGCCGAAGCGAGCGCCCTCGTCAATATTAGCTCAAGAGCTGCAAACAGCTGCGCGACGGAGCGGGCGAATGGGCGAAGGAAGCGGCGGTGCGGCGGCGGGGATGACAGCACGCAGTGTCCTCACCTACACCAAACATCTTTCGCTCGGCCCTCGGCCCGCGCCACGCGCCGCGTTAAGTAAGACAGCCGTGCGTGCGTGCGTGCGTGCCTGTCTCAATAGTTGCTCAACGCACAGGCGTGACTTAGCAGAGGCAAGAGGTAGTCGTCCCCCAAGATTTTGTGCTTCATGGAATTTTCGCAATGATGCCTATGTAAATGTTTGAAAGAACATCAATGTAATGTGTTGAATATCTGCTTGTAACTTAGCCATCACTTGAATTTAGTTTGTTTATCTTTAGCCCGTACACTAACACACTCTTCATACAACTGATACTCTCTGAAACGAAGGAAAGCGGTTCGTTTCTTAAGTCCCGCAGAGACAGGTTGGTATTATGCCTTTGATTTTCAATTTTTCTTGTCCTTCGTCACTTATTTCTATTGAGCAAAAACGGCACGTGTTTGTCATGTGACTAGATGTTCAGAGAATTTTATTGTAATCATATGATAATCATTATCACATGATTTCACATAATTTGATGATGTAGTAACATTTAAAACTGAAAGATATGTTGAGGAAGAACAAAAAATCTACATTCACTGCCCAGAAGAAAAGCAAAATAACACAAACATTTGCTTTAAGTGATGAAGGAAATCTGGAGGAAACACGCTCTCGAGATGGGAGTTACGACTTGGAACTGTGTGCATGATATACAAAATTGTGAAGTTTTACAATACATGAAATATTTACCAAAACGTTGAACCTACTCTTTCGGTTTGTTTCGCTTTCATAGCTGATCAGGCCACCGTGCGCTGTTCCCATCGAGGCCAAACATATCTCTCCCCCGAGCCAACACGCATGCTGCGTATATAAGACGTGCTAACGTGTAGCAATAGTTGCTGAACGGTTTGGGACGTCGACCGGGAATTGGCAAGGTGTTGCGTTCTGATTCTGTTTTCGTTGTTCCCGTGCTATAATTATCATTGAAAGAGGCTCTTGTAATTGGGCAGCATTGCGGGGGAATAAATTGGGAACAGTTGTTTTCATTCTGCCAAGTTGGAACACATTAGACTCCCGGCAATGCGAGGCATCTTCCTCACTGCAGTTGATTGAATTGAATTGAATTTGCGTTATTTTACGTGGCGAGACTTGGGCCATCAGGCCCGCTCTTCCGTCTGACCACGCAAATTTCGCTACGCTCCTTTCATCTAGCAGAGAAAGAAGGTATTTCTAGGGCGAGAAACTGGCGATTTGAATTTAGCTCAGAGGCGTCATTTAGGCTTGAGGATCTTTTACATGCAAGTAAATCTACGAACATGGGACAGCCGGCTTTACTTCCCCTCCGAAGGAAGGCGTACGAAGGATTTTTTCGCCCTTAAAAATCCACGGCTTCGATCGGGCTTGAACCCGCCAACTATGGGTACAACAGTCCAGTACGCTAACCGTTACACCATCGCCGCCGCTTACACCATCGCCGCCGCTGCCGCCGCATCGCCGCCGCCGTTGATCGTAGTCATCATCATCATCATAAAGTATGAAATCTAAATTACTTCAGCTTCGTTCTGAATTCTGGTATCGTCAGTTTGTCAGCAGACAGCAAGAAACAGATCGACAACATATATAACGTTTCTTGTTAAGCCTACTCCCACGCTGAACGGCCGATACGTTTTAATATGGGTTTTTGAATGATTGGTGACATGAAAGTTCTGTGAAGCAACGCGCTGTGATTGGAGTACGATTGTTATTCTCGATATTTCAATAACATCGCTTCCGTTTTAATTGCACAAAACTTGCCCTAGGCAACATACTTTTGGGCATCGGGTATTTCATGTTATGTGCATTTGATACATTTGACCCTAAAATAAACAAAATTCAATGGTATAGTGGTCCTGATTTATATTTTACTTCTAATAATTATCCCCCTACTTCGTACTCAGTTTACTAAGGACGACCAGCAAGAGCTCTCTAAACCATAGAAAGCACGAGGGAATCTACACAGTCACTCACTCACACACACACACACACACACACACACACACACACACACACACACACACACACACACACACATTGCACCGAAGTGTCTCGGAGCGAGAAATTAAAAAATAATTGTATTGCAAAATACATTTTAACGGACAACTATTTATGATTTCAAAATGGCAATGTATCATACATGTGCGTTCTAGCGCCATATATCACTTAATAACATTGGGTTGCTGAGAAGCATACTTAATGCATACGTGGTATCAGTTTGACTGCATACGTGGTATCATATCCATAAGAACTACTGATGTATAGTAAAAATACAGAAGCTTCAAAATCCTGATCAGTATTTTTCATTCCATTCCATTTTGCGTTAATTTTGTAAAGGAACATTGCATAATATATTATTATAATTTTGGTCACGAATTGGCCGTCCCAGGCCATGCGGCCATGCACCTGCAGTTACCGAGGCTCAGTATCATTTACCTCGTGGCGAGTGCATGTGACTCCTTTTGGGGTGGATCAGCATTAAGCTGAATACGATTTTTATTTCCCAGGCTTGCTATTCCTGTGGGGGGGGGGGAAGATGATGATGATGATGATGATGATGATGATCTTGAAGGACGAATGGACGCACACACTTACAAACATTCACAAGAACACCCATGCCTGAGGCGGGACACTAACCCGCAGTTCTTCCGTTCGAGATCGCCACTGTACTACTGCCTTAGCTATCTCAGTTATCCGGATCGGGAAAATGATGGAGTTGGCGTGTAGGCTATTAATGACCACAGTACACGATTAACGTGTGTGATTTTTCCAGGATCAGCTCTTCAGCTGTGTCCTTCGGTACGACAAGGTTGTTACGTCTTGAAGTGTGAATTATGAGATGATAGGATGATGATGAGGGGTAAAGGGACAATCACAAATACGCAGGTCTGCGCAGGACTCAATCTTCAGCCTCGGCGCAGACGACGGCTGCGTCACGGGGCCGACTCATTATAATAATAATAATAATAATAATAATTATTATTATTATTATTATTATTATTATTATTATTATTATTAATCTTGGGACAATGATTTTTCAAGAGATTTTTAGGAGGGCCATGGCTCCCGCACTGTCTTCTAGGATCCACCGATGATAAGGTATTACAATTTAGGAAAATAGTTTCAACACTTGTTTTTTTGTTTTTATACCTCTTTCCGCCTTCTACACGAAACAAATTCGAGATGTCCAGGCTGTCAATATAACCCCTCACGAAAATACCCTGCATTTTTATTCGATGTGAAGTTCTGAAGCGGAAAAACCGAAGTTCATGCACCAGGCCCCCAGTCGCCACACGTTTGCATTGATGATGGCCGCAAAGCGGTCGATAAAGCCTTTTTTGATATATTAATATGCATTACGCATATTAATATGCATGGGCTTAGGCGTTAAAGAAGTTTCTTTAAGTAAACTCAGCGTTTTGCTAGCGCAAGTGCGTTTCCAAGCCGCCGGCGAGGCTCTGCCTCAGTCTCAACGATGAACATAAACATCGGTTAAGCCCAACTTTAGCTCTATTTTGGACGCATTTTACACCAAAATACCGATACGATTTATCTTCATACGCTTTCTTCAGGTAACACTGTTAAAGCATTTGTTCGAACACGCTTTCCCGGCGTTTCCATTACCCACTGATTTAACTATTTCTAACAAATTACTGGCGCACCGCAGATGGACGCTTTGACCGACACTTCTTTGCCTTTCTCCTTGAGGGCACACGGCCCCTCCAATTAGCAACTTGATTAATGCCTAATAAGAACCTCCTATAAAAGGCCTATTTGGTGTCCACGACTTCTAAATATTTTTCAGCAAATTAACCTGGGTATAGAGCTTCCTCTGCTGGAAGCCACCAGCTCAGAGATTGATCGCGTGAAAAGATAAACACTCATGGGTTTTGAGGAATCCCCATTCAGTTTCTTTTGGGGAGAGAATTTCGCATTCTCGAATCTGAACCCTCACGTTCACTATCGAAGATAGCGGGATACCCAAGGAAGATTAGCTTCTCCCTCGTATCCTCATCGGACTCGCTGTGGCTCAGAAACTGAGCACCAGACCGGGCGTTTCCAATCTTCCGCCAGGACTTTGGATATGAGACCGAAATCCCAAGTGTCTGGCTGCGCGCTCCAGAACGCGTTGCAGAAATGGCGTGAGCGACGTGTATGCGGGGGCGGACGCCAGGCTCCGGGTTCATCAATTTTCGTAATGGAGGTGGTGGGCGTTACCTTTGAGGCTCACAGCAACGCAGCCTACGCCTACGCTGGGTCAGAATATACATACTCTCTCGCGAGACCGATTGACCCCGTAGAATCTGCGCAGGCGTACAACTAGAGGACAGTTAGATAGATAGATAGATAGATAGATAGATAGATAGATAGATAGATAGATAGATAGATAGATAGATAGCGAAAGAGAGATAGCTAGAGTGCATTTTGAAATAAACATATATAAACCCGAAGAATAATATAACGAAGTAAATGATGATGGTTTCTTGCATTTCTTTAGGATGCCAACATTAGTGCCATGGCTGGGCTATCTGCTAGTAGAATATTTCCCAGTTAGATCCATCTGACACAACTACAGTAATATAGTCTTTGGAAATCCAAATTGGGGTAGAAGACCTGATTTTTTAAAACAAAACAAAATTGAGCTTAAACCAAAACTGGTTAAGTGTTTTATATATTTTTAAGTGGTTTAACTGGTTAAGTGTTTTATATATTTAAGTCCTTCAGGACTTAATGAAACCATAGACACCTATCACATGGCCTGGAGGCTGCATTGTTTTCTTTGTTGTTGGCATGTTAGCGACTGGCATTCGTATATTATTTAGATTTTTCGGAGCGTACAGTAATCGTTAAAATATTTTGTTAATATTGAATGTTAACTTGTGTTCAGTGATACACAGACCGATGTTGTGTTCACGATATTACATGTATATTAAATATCTCTCAAATATTTTTTAAAATGTATTTATAATCAATTGTAATTTTTAGTGTGCATGTAACTATATTTATATTCATATATAAAATTTTAATTAATTTGTATTTCAGTTAAAATTGTGGTAAAAATATTATTTATGGTAATTTGTGAGCACTTTAAAATTTCTCATTGTAACTTGGAATATTACACTAGTTTATAGTTAAAATATTACGCATCGTAAGTGACTCTCTATTTGGTAAGCAATTGAAGAATTTGTAAACTTACATAATATGTGGCTTTTTAGGAGTTTCGAGTTATTTATTACGGAACATTTAGCACACTCCAAATCTACTCCGTTTATCAATTGTTCAATTTGTGTTATAAATAAATATTGTACATGTTTCCAAATATTTGAAGTGTGTATTTAATTAATGGAAATGATGGTTGGCTGGTAAAAGGGTACAGTTTGGAAAACATTGAAGCAAAATAAAAGTTTTGTTGATTAAATCCATTGAAGTGAATTATTGCTACTTTACCTATTAATAGAACGTTATAGAATTCTTATCACGTTAAATCGTGCAAATGAGTAAAATGAACCAACATAAGCCCAAGTCGAAACCAAATTAAAAAATAAAGGTATTTAACCCTAACAAAACTCTGCAATACGATCAAAACATCGGCAATTCTTCGTAGGACGCAGCACCTTTCACACAACCACATCTAAAGTAAATGAAAGGCTTTTCATTTGTTTCACAAAATGGTAAGTAAAAAGTCTTTGTAAGTATACTCTTGGATGTTTATGTGTCGAACGGTTGATTTGTCGAGGTCTTCCCGGAGGAAAATTGAGCTCAAATAACTTATATCAACGTCTTATCCCGAGACAACCTGGAACGCAATGCTGATGTGTTAAAGTTTTAGCACATTAATGTGCTGGCATGTTAGTGTGCTGGCATGTTAGTGTGCTGGCATGTTAGTGTGCTGGCATGTTAGTGTGCTGGCATGTTCGTGTGCTGGCATGATCGTGTGCTGGCATGTTCGTGTGCTGGCATGTTCGTGTGCTGGCATGTTCGTGTGCTGGCATGTTAGTGTGTCGGCATGTTAATGTGTTGACATGATTTTTTATTACCTTGTTTACATATTAACATGGTTGTTTATTATCGTGGTTGTTTTTCACTGTTTTTTATCGTGTTAATTTGGGTGTTGTCAGCTTGTTAGTGTGTTTAATTTGTAAATATGAAATAAAAAGCATTCATTATTCAAACCACACCGGTTTTTTCAAATTTCGCAATGTGTTACCCTTGTTCGTTCTTCTCCTTCATTCTCCTCTCTCACGGCGGGGTCGTCAGTTGAAACCATTGAGAAATCAGGTCCGAAAAGTTTAGCTACAGTACAACTAGTAGTGTAGGGAGTCTGTTGGCTGGTTTGTCATCGTCGAGCTGGGATTGTGGGCGGGTTCGGCTCGCGACCTCGCCGAGACATAGTAGGTGACTGTCTGGCAAGCAGCCTGCGCGCTGTATTCAAAATTGCGCGGTGGGGAGTCCCTGCTGGCTTCTGATGTTCGTTGACGCAACGTAATGGAGAGAGGGTCAAGGTGTTATTCCTGCTCCACGTAACTCTGCGAACGCACGCGGAACGCGAATTAATGAGCATTTTCTTCTACGTATGAAGCGTCCATGAGCATTCAATTAAAAAATGAAATACAGTATGCCCTCGTGAACTCGAATTCTAAGGGAATGAAACAATCTGTGTTCTTGTTATAAAAAGTCTTCTTATCCAATTTTTATATCTTCATTACTATGTTTTCTTTAGATGGATCCAAATTTTTTCGTGTTAAGCGAGTTCGTGTTAACGCTTCTTGACTGTTCAACTAATAGTGGCAGGTAAAACATTTTGTGGTAAATCATTGCTTTTTTACCGTTAAAACTTACCAAAAAAATTAAAATTCTCAATTTTGACCCGGTCGACCTGCATGTAAGATTTGTAAATCATGTGTTTATGTTTACGTACGTTTGGTATAAACGTTTTAATTTTATATTAGTATTTGATTTTTAAATTGAAATCCTGATATTTTTTAAGAAATGTGTAAATTACAATTTTGGTTTGCGTTTAAACATGAAATCAAAAATTAAGTATTTTAGTTCTATAAGTTGCTCCTAGGTCAAAGTCGTCAACTTGATTGTCGCTTTCTTCCAGTTTCTTTTCGATTCTGAAAGTAAATAATGAGACGGATTTTCTTTGCTGGAAATATGCAAGGTAATTGCTTAAAGATGTTTATTATTAGTCGTATGTCAACAAAAGTGGATGTCTTAACTTGCGGGAGTTATCATTGATAGAAAGAAAATACACGTTGTTTTAAACAGAAATATTCGTAGACATATCGTATTTTATAACACAATTAAAATTCTGAGTGTTCGAGCTTTGAGAAGACAGTAAATTAAATAAATGTCTACATCGAGCCAAAACTCATTGACCATCAGGTTTTCTATATATTGAAATTTCATGGTTTCAAAAATTTTTCAGGTATGGAGCTTTAAGTAAACGAAAATAAAAACTTAATCATTCCCAATTATAAAAGTAACGCACTATGACACATCAGAAGATTTGCCCTGGACGTTTTCAGTCATATACATTCGTTTGTAAGAATCGTGACTCTCGAGGCACCAGTCTGGATTCCTGACCAACACCTCCCTTCCGTCGCAGCGCGCACACGCCCACTTTCTTGGCCGGACCTCGACGACAGTCTCTGCGCCAAACTCTCTCTTTTGGAGGCTTCTCTGTCGTCATTCGACCCCGGTCGCCAATCTTTCTGTTCTAGTGGACCACTAAAATCCAAGTTTTAAATTCCATAGTCCTGCAATTTGAATTTCATAAATACATTTATTTGTAAAATGTAGTTTCTATTTAATATTAGTCATACAGGTTCGGTAGTTACAAAATCGTAGAAACCTCTCGAATATAAAATAATAATTGTTCTTTATTGTTACAAAATTGTTAAACTTAGTAAAATGATTGAAAAATAATTTATGTTTCATTGAGTGGCTAGTATTCAATTCGTGAAATGAATGCGATAAAAATTCTATTTCAGAATTTAATAATAACTTGATTTTTTTCGTTTTCTTCTGAATTAAACTAAATATTAAATTATGACCAGATTTTTCCGTGCACCACCATTTTCTTGAGATCCATCAGTTTACGATCGCTACTTTAGAACATTTTCGGATTTAGATCGCAAGCCTAAAGCTTCGACCCACTGGCGTGAGAAGGCGAAGGATTTGTCGAACGGAACCTTTCACTCGGATTTCGCGAGGCGTTACGCAACGTATTTACTGACGCGCGCACCCGCGCCATTGAAAAGAATCCTCGAAAGCTTCTCCGGGTCCCGTTCTCTCGAAACCGAAATCGCGTGTCCGGCATTCATGCACAGGCGGTGTTTGTATGCGAAGATCAGCCTCTAACCGTTTCAAAATGTTTTGAGAAGTGATGGAATGAGCTTCACGCTTGGCACGGTCCAGAAAATCCGAATTGACGTTATTTTAAGAATATAATTGCTGCGAGATGTTTCCACACGTGGTGGCACAATAGAAAAATATTTGTTTTGCTCAATAACATAAGTCTGAATTTCAGCAATTTTTTTAAATTTAGTAGTCAACTTCAGCAAACTCAGTTACAGAAACGGATATGTTCAGATTTCTAACTTCTTGCCTACTACGCTCATACGTAGTAAAGAAAAAGGATTGTACTGGGCAGTGGGAATTTATCGTGAAAAAACTCTAATTATGGGGCTCGGCCCGGATATCGAAAAAGTTGATAAGTCTTTCTCCTGTATGTAGTAAGCATTCGCTTAGTAAGAACTCAGTTTCCCTTGATACCGACAAATTGGTTCGTCTGTCCATCTGCCTTTCTTTGCGTCCGTCTGTCTGTCCATGATCAACGCTTGCATTTTAACCGTTCGAACAATTTTATCCAAAAATTATCTTCCCCCGATCGATTTGGTCGACCTCGAGGCCCTGCTTATTCGAAACGGATATTTTTATTTTTGGGTGTTTTATTTAAACGAATTACTGCCGAACGCTGCATTTTCAAAAATGGATATTACATTACCGAACTTGAATATTGACGTTTTAGTCTTAAACAAACTCTGTTCTGAAAGGTCATATCTTTAAGAAAAGTTATATACAATAAAAAAAACTTGTATTTTTTATAAATTTTTGCTCCAAGTTAATGAAAATTATTTTCAAAAGCAGTTAATCAAAAAAATCATTCCATTTTTTTTCTTTATTTTTTTTTCGTCGGATAGAATGAGGAACGCCTAAAATATTGACGTCTAGTTCTCTATAATGCATGGGCGAGCAATCTACGACGTGGTATTGCCTTTTTGCTATGTAAATGTCGACAAGTCCTTCTTTTGGGTGCTTCGCTGACATCTCTTAAGATTGTACTCCGCGGTATACAGCTTACCAAACATATTGACACACTAAGAACATACGAGTTTGTCGCTACTCTACGACATTCTCACTGTGTCCCACTGCGCTGGTTAGACATTTTTGAATAGCAGGCATATTTCTCTTATTGCCAGAGTGCACATTGACGAAGAGATGCCAGAAATGGTCCTCACTAAAGTTTTTCACGTCCTATGCAGGGAAAATATCAATTTTTTATTTTTCATGGCCACAATTAATCCGTGTTAAACGTCTCATTTATGATTTCAACACACGATAATGTTCAAACAAAAGGGATCAAAATGAGAGACATACGACAATAAAACATTCACGAGAGTATTACCAGGATTCAGGGCTGTTTTACGTAAGGAAAGATGTCTTCGTTTAACACATCAATCCATTAATTAGTCCTCCCTGGAGTCTCGAATGAGATAAACTGCCAGTCCGGACCGTGCTCTGCGAGAAGTAATGAAATAATGTCATTGGCGCGTTTATATGGGTGCGAGCATCGGCTTGTTCGAATTTGGAACGTCAATGTCGAAAATGTCTGCCCAATTGTTCTATAGAAAATATAAGCCGTACCCAATCAGACAGCGTGGTAACTTCGCACCTCTGAACACCTTCCTTCAAATCACGTCCTTTTCATTTGTAATTAGTGGTGAAAGCTAGTTCGCGACAAGTTTTTTTCGAAAGACTCGTTATGTCCTGTCTCAAATCCCTTTATTGCTCCGTCATCATTAATTTCAAATAATTTTCGCGCATCTGTTGATTTGTTTACTAGACAAGATCATTAAGAATGAGGTATTGGAATCATCACAAAACAAAACTTTAAAGAATACTCTAAAATCATGATGAAAATTCTTGTTTTTAAAGTACTCTTTTCATTTTTTCCGTACAATCTGCGTAGTTTTGATAATTCGTAATGTGACAGAACATTTTTTAATGTTCTTCGCTGTCCAGCGTCTCTGAACGGGAGGTTGTAAGTTTCGATTCTGACGGTGGCATTTACAGTATATGGTTCGGTCGAATTTCACCACTGGAGGAGAATTAGAATAGCTGGTTGTTTTGATCGCTAGTTTCCCGTGATTTCTCCTTACAAAGCCAGAAAAATGCCAGAGCTGAACCCTAACAAATATACCACGGACCGAACGCTCCCGTCGGTTCCTCATCCTTTGTCTTCTCTTCTCTATTTACACACACACACACACAGACACACACACACACACACGCGCAAACACACTTACGTTACTCATTAGTACTGAGGAGGTATCAATCACAATGTATACACTTATTATATGTATACACAATGTTTACACAATACAATATACACAGTATACACTTACGTTAACATACAAGTACACTAACATACACTACATAATTAAGATCAGACTTAGACTCGACTGGAATGGTTATCCGCTGGGTTGGATAACTGGAAGAGGAACCACGCAAATGGACGTTTAGTGGGCGCTAGATCCTTAGTTCCAGCCAGGTTCAAACATCGCCCCCTCTCGGGGTACAGCATACAATAACGAGACTCATAACCATAATAGTTGACGGGCGCGGAGAACTAATTACTCACTGGCGGAGATCCTCCGCAGTAGATTGGTGGCCCAACGAGGGTGCCGCACTGGCGTCCAATAGGCAGCGGGCTTCCTGCACAATGGGAATCCTTGACGCGCTGCATGTCCTGCAGGTAACGCAAGGCGGATGATGGCACGTACAAAGGCAGTGTTGAAAAGAGTCTTCGAATGCAGCCTTGCAGTGATCTCTTCTGAAATCGTCTGCCCAGCAGCAATATAGAGAGGCAACCCATAACGCGTCAGTAACGTACCAGCTTTTCCCGCCAGTTTATTAATTAATTTATTTAACAGTAAAAAAAATAGAAATGTGAAAGATGAGTTTCCGGATTAGTTCTTGGTTACATGGTTAAAGTTCTTGTCGTTTCATGTGGAATTTGTGGTGAACCAATCGGGTTTGTGGCACGTGTTGCTCGGGTTTCTGTCATTTCCTCTGGCTTTCATTCGTCCATTGTTCTACCATCATATCGTCTTTGCAGACACGTGTCTATCAAAAATGATTTATTGATTTATGCGAAGTAAAACCAATATTTTAAATTGTGAAAATTTTGGAATAAAGACCAATCTCAATCTTATTGGTGCTGATAGGTAAAACAAATTATTTTTAGCTTCTTCTAGAAACTTTAAAACTTCTACAAAATATTGATGAATTATCATCTGATCTTCTAGATATTTTCCAATCTGTTGTAGTATTTGTGATATCCTTCTTGGCATGTTGGTGGGCCGTCATTCACTGTTGAATCTGAAAATGAAGGAAATAATTCCTATCTCCGAAATGTTATGTTAAAATTGTGTTTAAATATTTCATTTTAATATATCATTAACAAATAGGATAAAAAATACTAAGCGATTGTCAAACCATACACAGACCTACCAGTGATGTAAATAACTTAATGATAGAATGTGATAACCTATACTGAAACACTTCAAATGAATTGTTTTGTTTGTAAGTGTGCTTAATCTATCATCTAAGGTTTTAGGGAGACCTGCGGGAAACCATGGTTCTAAATAGACCCAAGGGCCAGTAATATATTGTAACGTAAAGTGAGCATCCGCACAAACACGTATCACTTTTGACATTCCTGTGTGATTTCCTGAACCGTGGCTACACATTCAACGAATGTGGATTTCTTTGTTTTAAATTCCACTTGGAATTCTACGCACAATACCGGTGATTGCCGCTCGTTTCCATCAAGAGCGCCGATCGTGTTATAATTCCCCTAGTGTACACGCCATGCGTTGCATTACCACATACTTAGGCGCAACGAATGCCGCATTGGAAGTCGAGGTTTTCCGCGCTTAGTCACGGTGCAGCACGACACGACACAGCACACACACACACACACACACACACACACACACACACACACACACACACACAGATCTGGCGTTGCAGAAGTGGATGAAATATGCCAAGGCTGCGCCTGCGGCGCGCGGCTGCACGCGGCTGCGCGCGGCCCTGCACTTGGAGCTGCGCGGCCAGCCACCTGCGCAGCAGCGGCGGCAGCGCTGCGTCTCGTTGAGCAACGGCGCTTGCTGGCACGCCCGCGCTCTCCACGCGCCTCCCGCCTGGCGCCTCGCCGACCGCCGCGCCCCGCGCACCAGGAGCGCAGGGGAGACCACAGACACGCGCGTCCTCGCGTCGCTCCGCCTCTCGCGCCCCTCCCTCTCTCATCGGCCGACGTCGCCCCACTCCCTCCGCCGCTTCGCTCGTTTCCGACCGACACCGTGAAATCCTGTCTAGTTCCTTCTGGTCCCATCTACTACTGTCTGGACCTTAGTCTCGTCTGGATCTTAGTCCCGTTTGAACCAGTTTAGTCCCGTTTGAACCAGTTTAGTCCCGTTTGGACATGTTTAGTCCCGTTTGGACATGTTTAGTCCCGTTTGGACATGTTTAGTCACGTCTTGACCAGGAGAGATGGCTCAGGGAATCAACTGGTGTCACTGGAGTCCCTCTGACCGAGGTGTCCTAGGTTCGAGTCGAAGGTGGCAGGATGTTCGACTATAGTTTGTCAGCATGGTCAAATTCAGTCGCTGTCTGGAGGACAATTCTAGCGGCCGGCAGTTCTGATCGGTAGTTTTCCGTGGCTTCTCCGATCAACACCAGAAGAATGTCGGAGCAGTATCAAAACAAACGGGCCACGGACCGTGCGCGATGTTTCCTACCTCTTCAATGCTCTATACTCACCCCTTACACACACACATACACACACATACGAACATTCACTACACTACTGCACATGCCGAAAACCGGTCGGGAGCTTAGAGCTTCTTCCGTCTGGGAAAGACTCCGCAGGTCAGAGATACCTGGTTAGGGGAACACCCCACTACCAACGGTATAATCGCCATCCAGCGGGGAAGACAACGCCACCTCCAGAGAAAATCATGCACAACACTTACGAGGCTAATGACGTAGAAATTGACGTGCCCGGAATTAAATGAACCAATCAATCATCCCGTCGGAACCTTAGACCCGTCTAAACACTTTTAGTCCCATCTAGACTCACCTCTCCTTTACTTGAGCCCTCCTCACTTCGGGCTGTTCTATCAAGACCCGCCACGACTCGCTGAGCTGTGTCAGCCTCGTCGCGGGGTCCCGGCGGCGGATTGATTTTTTGAACTAAGAAATGTTCTTCCTGTGAATGAAAAGAGAGGGAATTCACATTTTATAAATGTTGAGATACGATACGTTCATTGTAATCACTCCACAATGCGAGGTCACGTCTTTTACCGATCGTTCGCACGGAGTTTTGAGATACTTGAGCGATCGATTTCGTCCGAATACCGAGCTCTAGGATTTTTATTGAACTCCATTATATTTTAGAATGAAATGTGTCTGCTCGAAGGAGATGGACTTGTAAGGTCGAGCAGCAGCGTTACAAAGAAAATGATTAATATACAGATATATTTCATTCTGTATTGTTTAAAATTACTTACGTCTCTGAATTAAATTTAAAACGGGACATGGAACCACATCAGACTAAATTGATTACACGCATCGATTCCTAGATTTATGCATTGTTTCATTCCATTGTTTTATCCATTCACAACGCTGGACTGTCAATTGATAAACTGCCGTCTCTTGGTGACGATAGTCGATAAATGCTGGACGCCTGTGTGAAGAGAACCTGACATATTGGTATTATCAGTTGTATGACTTTGGACGTTATCCTGTTTATATCATTAATGTCAGTTCTGTTATTAATGCATACCTAAGTACTATTAAAATGATAATAATAATAATAATAATAATAATAATAATAATAATAATAATAATAATAATAATAATAATCAGTTTTTCCTATTGGTCATTAAGTCTTTTCGCGATTATCTTTGTAATGATTGACTGCTTCATTAAAATATTCTATGTGCCAAGGTGACTGTTTTATTAGGACAAAGGTATTCAATGTAATCAATAATTCGTAAGTGTATTCAACGAATTATTGTTGAAATGGCCGGTCTAAGTGTTGATTTAAAGGCGCTGCGATGGGCAAATATTGATATTGGTTTGCAAATGTTTGAGATGTGTTGAAGCATTGACGCGCTCCGAATCTCTGTAATGAGAAATCTAGCGATTGAGCCACATCCCTGGCGGAACATGAGCAATTTCGTTCTTAAGACTTCCGAACCCTTCCTTTTGGAGAATTGCGAGTGACTGTGTGATGAGTTGGATGATATGATGAGGTACATAGTGATTTGCCATTGTTTTCAATGACCCAATCTCGCGAATATTACAGCCATACGATACGATTACCCGCGATTTAAACACGTAACTCTGTAGTCGCGGCATCCTCATTTCCGTCGCTGCCCCGCCCACCACTGTCCCACTGCAGTTCCTCGCGGTGGGTGTAACGCCATCACGTTTCTCAAATGCTATCAACATTGTATGACAAGCAGCCAATCAGCGGGCACGGTTATACCTGCTGAGAGGAGATATTTATTTATTCGTTTCTGAGGCGTATTTCTTTATGTATTTTGTTTATGTATATATGTGAGGAGGCTGATTACAGCATATGTTCCTGCAAAAATGCTGACATTTAATTTCAAACACTTATTCGTGCAATGCGTATTTCTCAATACATTTGGATGTCTCTGTTTAAATGGGCAGTGTCTAAACCATCACAGATTGCCGAATTATAAGCAAAGACATTTCTAGAATTTAATTTGATAGTAAACTTCGGAAATGGTATTGACATTTCCTTATTTCCCCAACTGAAGCTTCGATTGCTACTGTTGTAAACACAGCGAATATTGTGTGTTGCCAATCCAGTGCCTCTTGTTTTACGTGAGAGTGTACAGATGCGATTAGGGGTGCGATATAATGAAATGCAAAAGCAAACCATTTATGTGGTCATCTGTCACAAAAAGGGAGGATGTAACGGTAGAATCCCCTGATAAGTCTCGGGTCAGTAATAAGTACGGCACGTATCATCTACATCATAATATGTGAAAATTGGAAAATCGCTTTCAGAAGTTTTTAATATAATTTAGGTCCCTTCAAAGCCTCTATGAAATAGTTTTAAGGAGCACAATTTCATAAACATTTATCCGTTTAATATTTTCTCAATTTCAACTTAATATACCTACCATTAGCAGAAGACATTAATGCGATTGCAAAATTATCTGACAGTACGTTTTGTACTCCGACATTTGTAGGCCGACGCTTGTATTTCCGCCATGCGAGACATCACAAGGGTATAAGAAATGGATGGGAGATAGGTTTATAAACAAAATAACAAAATCAATGCTGTGGAGCAGTTTCTTTATTTCTTTCTATCGCCGTGGCCAGCAATAATCTCTCATGAATTTGTTTTAAATGGGCATTGAAAACATTGATAGACATGGTTGTTTTCACTGTGAAACGTGGTGATTTTCCGTGTTAAGACATTCAATGTCGTGTGTCTTCTCTTCTTACCCAACAATTCATATCATACCACTTTTTGTCGATTCACCTTGATTCGTGCTTCTTAGTGTTGTTCATAAATTTCACATCGCCACTAGATGTCATTCTACAATGCGACGATAACGAAAGTATCATCAAACTCTTAATGCTCCTCCTTAAAACTTCTCTGAACTTTAGGTACTCCATTATACTGCATTATTCAAACTTACGAGACGTTATAAACGTAAATAACCTCGACATAGGACCCTGTGATCCGGAGGTTAAACAACCAATATAACTACTCTTAAAGTCATGTGCTTTCCACTTCAGCATTCAATACATCTTTTGTATATTTGTTTTTCATCACTGTGAAATATGTTTTGTATGTGAGGGTATGTGAATCTGCTTGATCACTCTCTTCCCCGTAAATTCTTTTCCCCTCACAACTTGTCCATTCATGGTCATTCCTGTTTGCTTTGTTCGTGAATTTCGCATCGGCATTGCATGTCACTCTGCCACACGACGATAAACGAAAGTATCGTCAAAACTTTGCTGTCAACCCCCTTCAAACTCCTTTATATCTGAGGTGCCTGCTAGGCCGCATGATATAAACATTCCAGAAGATGTGAACGTACATAATCTCCGCGTATGACCCTACGGTTAAACAACCAACTTTTCTATTCTTATTGTTGAACGTTACAAATTGTAGAGAAGGTCTTCAAATTCACCAGAAATGTCGCATAAATTCAGGAAACTCACGGACGCATGTGTTGGATCAATAAGATCAAGTGAAGAAACGCGTCGCTCGACGAAAAAATGTATGAGATCCCGACGCAACATGTTCACAGGAATTCAGCTGGTTTTGTGATTGTACGGAACCGTTACAAGTAAAACGAGATAGTGTGCACTGTTTGCACTACTTATTATAGATATAATAATTCGAAAAGACTGAATACTCTTTCAAAGCATATCCTATCGTTGCCTCGACGTCACGAAACAATATTGTAAAAATATTGAGAATATATATGCCTTGTACGCGTTACACAAAAAAATTGAATAGAAGTTCAATCTTAGTTACTTCAATTGTATGTAATAATGATTATCCAAATTGAAATTAAAACAAATTGTTTTATAAACCCTCACATCAAGGAAACACACGGCGTTATTCTATTATTAATATACAAACAGAAATATTATATATGTTCTTATTAAAGTAGAATATGTTCCATGTTCTCGTAATTATTTACCGTGTAAATTGAACATAGTTATTGCAATAAATGAGAAAATTTTGTAGTTAAGGAGAATCATGTTTAAATCCCCATCATTTAGTGAAAATTAATCGGGGAGTACATCACACTTTTAGTGACGAGTCAGAACTACAACCTTGAGAGAGCGTGAGAAACAATGGAGTCAGCGAGGCCTCTTCGGAAGACGGCCGAAGGAACGCCCAGGCTCTACGATTCGCCGCGTGGAGGCCCAGAGGCTTAGCCCCGGAGGTGAGCGGGTGCCTCCGCGTGGGCCGTGGAGGCGGAGGCGGCGGCGGCAGCAGCGTTGGCGCATATGACAGTCGTGGTCATGGTGGCTATGGCGGCGTCTATGGCGGTATTGCCGGCTTTGGCGACGTTGGCAGCGGTGGAGGTGGAGGTGAAGGTGGAAGCGATAGTGGCAATGGCGGCGATAGAAATGATGCCGGCATTTATGGTGGTGTTGGCGGCGGTGTTGGCGGCGGTGTTCG
>BOPP01000055.1:1762651-1786463 GCA_017312745.1 Gryllus bimaculatus
TGAAGACGGCGGCAGAGACAAGCGCCTTCCGTGGGGCTCCTGCAAATGTCAAGGTGCGGGCGGGGGCGGCGGCGGTGACGGCGGAGAGACGGGCTGTGCAACTCTCGGGTCCACGCTCTCGCTACCGCCACACGGTGGTCCTTAGGTTAAAAAAATGCGGTCAAATCACTTTTTTAAATATTTCAGTATATGTGATATGAAGAGAAAAAATATAGTCATTCATGTTCTTTATTATTTGAGGATTTTTACTCAATGTCGTATAAAAGTTTCGCAACCGTATGTACGTTTTCAGATAACGCTCATAAAGTCATCAAATAATTGGAGATTTTTTTCGCTCTTTTGTGGCAGAATTGCGCATTTCTGTCGTTCCTCAAGACTTTCTAATTGTACTTCTTACGAAGAGCATATTTTACTTTGGTTTTTATAATGGTTTAAGTCTAGTTTTGGGGAATAACGTAACATAATTTTCTGCAAGTTAAGAAATACACACATGTGTATATCAAAGATCTTCACCCATTCCAATCCAACTTCATATTAGCAACTCCAAATTATGCTTTGATATAGAATTGTAAATTTAAATGGGTAAAAAGAATCTCCTTTTGGAGGCCTGTTCTTTATGGTACTGTTCCTGCATCTTTGAATCGATCGGAGTAAATCTTGAAAATGACAAATCAGAGTTGCCGGCAATTAGGATTTTCATCCGCCAGTAGTTGGCTACCAGGCAGTTGACTGGATTGGGTATGAATTGATGTCACTGAAGTGCCTCTGACCATGAGGTCGTAGGGTTCGAGTCCCGACAGTGGCAGGATTTTCGACAGTAGCTAAATAGTCTAATTTAGTTGCTGTCTGGAGGAAACTTCTAGCGACCGCCTGATTGATAGTGATTTCCTCTATCAACACCAGGCGAATGTCGGAACAGTACTCTAAAGGACCACGGATCGCGCGCTAACATTTATTCCTCTTCTTTGTCCTGCCTAAGCTCTACGTACGCAGACATACACTTACTACATTACCACACGTGCCTGGAGACCAGCTTCGAGTTTATCCCGGTCAGGGTGGTGGCTCGCTGGTGGGAGATACCTGGTTTGAGAGAAGCGGTGCATGGCAAGGTGCAGATCGGTGCCTGATCGCGTCATCTAGCGGAAAAGATACTCCCACCTCCCGCGGTAAACATTCTCTACACTTACGGAACTAATGATCGTAGAATCGACGTGCCCGGAAACATCTATTTAGTCACCCAACTGATAAGCTAATGACGGGATTTTGTCATCTTTGAGACCCCAACCAAGAATCTCTGAGTCTACGAAGCTATAATTGCATATATTGTTCTACAGAAGAGAAATAAAAGCATGGTGACCTGGATGGCCGAGGTGACTAAGAGCGTGTATCGGCTCAGCGTTTCGGTCCGAAGGGTCATGGGTTCGAGGCCCGTCTTAGGCATGATTGTATCTTGTCTCTCATGTTTGTTGTCGCGTAGGGCCTCGCGTTCTGCTGACCCCAGATCAGAGAAGCGTTTGTGTGTGCAATTACCCAAGCCGGACCACAGTACGCTGCCGCCCGCGCGCGTCCTCCAGCGTCCCGCCCTGCTCCTCCCAGAGCGGAGAGGAGAGCGAGAGGCTGGCGTGGTAGAGTAGAGGGCGTTGCCTCGCCCCCCCCCCATCCAACCCAGCCCGCCCTGGAGCCCGGTGCACGTCGTTCGCACCTGCGACGCTCTTGCCACCGACGCGTTCGCCTCCGCTCGTCCTCTCTCGCGCACTTCACTTTGTCTCCGCAGCCGTTTCCCTGCGTGTGCCCTTAGGCCCTTATTCCTGCTGTGCGGTCTCTTCTCTCGCGCCGTTGCGAGAGTCCTTCAGCCTCAATTGCTTGTTATCGTCGTTTTCTATTTTTGCTCTTTCACACAGTTGCGTTTTTTAGCTTTTCTTCAGTATAATCAATTTAATTCTCTTGGTGGTCTTGCCTACGTTTCATTCTGTTTGCTCCTTTCCTATGTGCAGTTACTTGATTTACTGCCTTCCCACAGTTAAATACATTTACGGGTAACGTCCCTGGATGAGAGTTCCACGGAACGCTTGCTCTTGTCATTTGTTTCTGATCTGATGTTCTCAAATCAGTTTCCCAAACACGATGAGGTGAGGGTGAGCAACGTCTTGCGGCACATTTTCATCTGGGTTCGAGTCCTGTTTACGCTATGTGAATTCATTATGGACAATGCAAGCTCTGGGCAGGTTTTCTCCAGATTTTCTCGTTTCCCCTTCAGCCTTGTTTCTACCGTTTTCCATTACCGTTCATCGCAACGTCATTATCACTGGTGACTCAATAGATCAATGCTCATGGGCATCAGTGTCCCTAGCTGCATAAGGTCCTCTAAACCTCAATGAATAAATAACTCGTGCTCGAAAGCACAAAGTTTCTAGCATTATTTGTAACTTTTGTAAATTTTTGGAAAGTCAGAAAAATGCAACGAATGAGACCTACGCCACTTTTTAAGCGTCCCTTGGTTTATTGATGGAAAAATCAAAGAAAATTTGGAGCGTTTTTGAGAAAGTATTACTTAAAAATTGCTTACATTTTACATAAAATGATGTAAAAACATTTTTTATATTTGACATTTTGCATTAACCTTGTACATGACTATTTCAAGCCACGTCCTTGTGGAACAGATTTTGTTAAGGAAGACAATCTCTATATTCAATATTGTTTTTGTTGGTAGTTCTTTTAAGAGTTTTTAACGCTATCCGACGATACAGTTTAATAAAAAATTGGAGTTTTTGTGGAAAATCTTGAACCGTTGAGTTCTCATTAAAGTACCTCCAAAATCAAAATATCCGGTTTAATCTCGCATTCCCCTAAAGGCGAAAATCCCGTATCACCAACCTCGTATCTCTTTGAACGATGTGCTGACTGCTCTCTCCGTATTATCCTTACCCATAATTCTAATGGATATGCGCGTGGAATCGGCTCCAGATATATGTGCACTCAACGAACGTTAAAATGTGATTTTTCGCTCGCACTTTAACGGTCATCAAGTACGCATATATATCAAGCAAATTCTACGTATTGCTGGGATGGGAGGATTGGACGGATGAATTTTTTTTTGTTTTACTTCATCTGTAGATATAGTTTGGGAGAAAAACTAAACCTACAATTACTGTCCGGATGGAATACGAGGGGACATCTCAGGAATCAATAGATCAAAAATATCTGAAAAAACTCAATATATCTATGGAATGAAGAAATAATGGAAGTCATCTCCATCAACATAATATTCAGCTGTAATATATCTCTAAGGTAGTAGTGTCTGGCGATCTTGGATCGAAGGATAGCGGGTTTGAATCCTGCCTCGAGTAGGGATGTATCTTTTGATTGTCCTTTCATCCCTCATCATCATCCTATCACTTCATTAAAGAAGTATTAATAATTTTCTGCTCACGCAGGAGGCCCATGCTATTAATGGGATGTACAGCTGGCTAATAAAATAATTATTTTAGATTTTGATACGCCGTGTAGTCTTTCATTCGGTAGAAATGGTTATTCAAGAGATGGTTTACTTGGATTTTGAACTTGTGTGAGAGGCCTTCTGCACGGAGGTAGGTTTCCAACCTAATCGGAGCCTTCATTTGCGTCACTGATACTCCTGGGCTACTTACTCGTTCGTGAAAGTCTTGAGGAAGGAACTTGATATCGAGTCCTTCAATGCTTGATATGGCTTTCGTTTAACGAAGCCTATCAATCCTTTCAAACCAACGAAACTCTCACAACACTAAAAGAATTAGCTCGACACGTCCTCACTATTGGGCAAGGAAGACAAGCACTCCCCTCTGATATTATGAGGGCAGAGTGCATCACAAGAGCCGATTTGGCTATGGACTAAGGTCCGACACGAACCCACACCAGCCATTTACATATAGCAGTAAAACGCGAAAAGCGTGCGAACTGCAACAGAAAGCACACAAACCTTCGGCAAAGCCGAAACAAAAACAACACATTAGACGCCGTCGTGGTCTGTTGCCATCTTCTGCTAGTCACGTCCAGTTCTCAGTTGGTGTTTGTAACTTAAGGGAGGAATTAATTTTGTCAGAAATAAATCACCTAAAAGCGCGTGTAATTGTTGGTGTCATTATGAAATACGTTCTAAAGCGTATGTGTTTGGTGTCTCGACTCCAATAGAACTGGGTTAGTACATTGGCTTCCGAGTTATTGGGTTTGTAAAAATAACGTGGAGAACCTTGGATTTTGAAAGAACGGAAAACCCACAATGTGTCACGCTTGTGGCATATAAAAGGACCCTGACTTAAAAGACCACAAATATTTATTTCTCCGACAATTCCCCCCCGTATCTGATCCCACATTCGCTCAACCACGGAATGACGCAAGTAACATAAAATGGCTGAATACGTTGTGTCGACCCAAGATGGGAAATATGGGATTTACTCGTACAATTAGTTGGTGATGTTGGGAGGAATTTGCGTTTATTAGAAAATTTGCAACAATTTCAATCACGTTCACGTAAGCAAATGAATAGTGATTTCTAGAGCAAAGGCGTTAGAAACATCAAGTATTATATGAAATTTATTAGACTGAGGAGTTTTTCTCAATTACTTTTATTTGTCACTGAGCGTAAGGTGCAAACCGGGAGACATGGCTCAAGGCATCAACTGATGTCATTGCAGTCCCTCTGACCGGGAGTTCCTAGGTTCGGGTTCCAACACTGACAGGATTTTCGACACTAGCTTGTCAGCTAGGTCGAATTTAGTCGCTGTCTGAAAGAGAATTCTAGCGGTCGGCAGCTCTGATCGGTAGATTTTCCGTGGTTTCTCCGATCAACACAGGCGAATGTCGGATAAGTACCGTAACAAATGGGTCACGGACCGCGCGCGATCTTCCCTATCTCTTCCTTGTCCCACCTTCTCCCCTTACACACACACACACACACACACTAACACAAGCACACTAGCCGAGTGACCGGTCGGGAGCTTAGGGCTTGTCCCGGCTGAACGATGCCCCGCAGGTGGGAGATAACTGTTTAGAGAAAACCCCGCTAACCGACGGTAGGTCGGCGCCGTATCTCGCCATACAGCGAGGGAAATATCACTGCCGCGTCCCCAGCAAAAACATGCACTACACTCGCGCACTAATGGCTCTGGTAGTTGGCGTGCCCGGAATCACAAAAATAAACAAAGAACAAACGAAAAGTGCAAGGTTTATGTTCGCGGTAATACGTGAGAAAGACGATCGACAATCTTAATCGCTTTTATATTACTTTGCAAAACACCCGCAAATCAGTACATTCCATACGCGCTTAAAATTGAGTTTAACTTTTAGGTGTTTCAGGGTCCACCGCCGGGGTTTCTTTCATGATTTTTTTTCTGCCGCAGATAATGAACGTCGAAAACATTAATTGAGATCTCAAGAGTGACGTGAGAGGAATCGTGAAGCACTTGAATCAACATTTACTCACTCTCTTATCTGTTCTTCGTCGTTTTCTATTCCTTTCCTTCGTTCGCCCTGCGCGCCGTGCCAGCGCGAGTACTGAAGACGGCTTCCGCGTGGGCTTCCCCGCCGCTCCGCGCCGCACAGTGGTTGATTTCAGAATCCAGCGGTATTTAAATCAAAAATACATAATGCTCGAAACGAAATGAAAACCTACGTGAGGGGTCCTAATAGTCCGTGCCAGGACTGTACAGTCCCCATAAGTGCAACATTATTTCTCAGAAGAATGGGCGGTATGTTCAGCGAGCGCTTCCGAGCCGCACGCGCAGCCGTGCCTAAGTTCCTGCTTTGACGCGCTTGGTGTTATTGCGCACTGCCACTGAAATTTGTTAAGGATAACTTCATTGTTTGATATGGACGAGAATGTAGAAGGTATGTTCTTTAAAATGCACTAACGTTTAATTGAAAATTTTTAAATTTTTGGAATTTAATTTTCTATGAGGAAGTATCACCATGTTTTTTATTCACGGTTTCTTAAGTAATCGGAAAATTTAAACTGAGTTATCTTGAGTTGCAGCAATTGCCCAAGAATGGTGCTTTTGCACGATTGTATTTGCTAAACCTTCTGAAACAAAGGTGAAATCCATTTTTGCCCAATTTGCCCCTTTCCGAAAAAATCGATTTTTTTCATGATGCTTGTACAGTCACTCACGGGAGGGTATTCCGAGCTCTACGCGTGAGGTTGAACTCTCCTTATGGCCACAGATTTACGGAATAGAAAACTGCTAATCGTAGTACGCTGTATTCCAGAGGCAGTATTAAAGTGGAGTAGACACGGAGATTCACCTGTCCAATTGCTGACAGAAATGGAAGGCTATGTAAGAATGGTAGACAGATTCGCGGCAAGGACCGCCAAGCATGATTGGATGACGAAATGTTGGTGGTCGTCGAAAGAAGCGGCAAGAAACCGACGAAAGGTAGACACGTAAACGCATTATCTTCATGTTGCGGGGAACAAAAAGGTGAAAAGTACAGCGAGATTTTACAATCCCATTAAATTTCGGTATTCGTGAAGGTGACAACAAACATAGCAACAAATTGCAAGAAGTAGCTCGTTTTAAGAAAGAAAACATTAAGAAGCTTCAAGCATCAAAATTGAATATTGGGGTGGCAGATATATCTGTATATACAAATTTTTGAAATATATGAGGGAAAAAAGGTAATTCGCTGATGTTAAGCAGTCTCTCATAAGTTTTTTTATGATACATCTCCATAGAAAATGAAGAATCTTAAATAAATATTTAAAAAACTTGCCGGCAATAAAGCTTTTATGTGGTATTTCACGGTACAATGTCCGTTTCTTCGAGACCCTTCTTCACATGTCTTACAGACGTATTTTTAAATAAAATGGCGGGTTCACTGGATTTGAAGAAAAGATACTGTAAGTCCGCAGGAAAAAACGCAAATAATTCTTAATATGAATGAAAATGGAACTACTCTTAATGTGGCATGCCAAACAAGGAAGAGGTACATCGAACGATGGTAACACTGTTGGCTGTTGTTTTCAAAATCTAGAAGCAGTAATACTAACATCACTGGGATAGATGGAAGTCTTCGTTCGCCGCTTTTGTTGTTTTACAAGGAGTGAGGAGCTTGATGTGATGTGACTAACGGATGCTTTCAGAAAAAACGCCATTTGAAACAATAACGTTTTATGTCAGTTTATACGGATGGGTATTTCAGGCATGCACAAAATGTTAATTTATGGACGCTGATTAATGAAATGATTGTCCGCAATCAGGAAAACTGTTCGAAGACACGCAGGAAGTTCGACACAAAGACTTTCCAAGTCACGTCGAGAAAGTTGTAGCTCAAAAATCATCTAGAGTACGTGGCAATGAAGATATGCCTTCATTTCCCATATTGATTTCTTCTGAATCTGTAATAAAGCATTTGTGACTAATCAAACTGAGTTAATAGCACCGATCGGAAGGATTTGAAAAGGTTTGGTGTATGTTCCTGGAGGTGATGTGTCACGTGAAGGTAGAATAGCAGATTCAGAGAGTCTTAGTCTACTATCGTAACTTTAGTTTGTTATTAACTTTTTATAATTTTTATTGCACTGTTAGGTATAAAATTAGAATTAGCATAACTTCATTTGAGTTATGTGTCTCATGAACTTTTAGTATGAGTAAGACCAATTGCATGGAGTTCTCTTAAGAGTTGCAACATTGATTAACTGCTGGGGCAATCCTTATCAAGACTCGAGGGCAATGAATTTATTATTATATTTCGTTCCCACCTTACAAAATAATGGAAAATGGCACAAGGAGTAATTCTGACAATTTTCCACAGCGTGGGCTTCACCGTTCTCGTGATAATATTTTAATACCGCTAGATGAAGGAAATCAACCACTGTGCGCCGCCCGCTTCCTCTTACGTAAGCGGCCGCAGCCTTCCCCAGCAGAGCAGGGCGGCGGGGAGGGCCCAACCGTTGACCGAGCGAAAATTTTCGACAGTCGCCTTGCCGCGACCCGGCCGCTGCGGTTTGTTTCTTTCCCGCTCCCGCTTGTGCAGTAGAGAGAACGTTATGTAATGCTGCGCGAAGAAACGGCGAATTTTTGGCAGAAAAACTCTTATTGGAGCAGGGCCGTCGTATCGAAAAATTGGATAAATGTATTTGCTAAATTTAGAAAAAAATTCTCTAACACATGGTGTAGAGACGAGATGGGGCGAGTAGACAAGATGAGACGAAATGGGGCGAGTAGAGACGAGACGAGACGAGACGGGGCGAGTAGAGACGAGACGAGACGAGACGAAACGAGACGAGACGGGGCGGGGCGGTGAAGGCTGTGGCGAGGCACTATGCTACACAAACGTAGCTACTACTACATCAATATTGGTCGAACATTCTACTTACTTTACCCCTCAGCGGAAAGCTCGCACCGAAAACCAAGTAACGTTGTTGCATTGGCCCGAATCCGGACGGTCCGCAGCGTGGAAGATGAAAGTAGAAGCGCGAGATGTGATGCGGGCCGTCCGCCTCTGCAATGGCCTTGGCAGCGGCCGAGGAGGCTGTGGAGGCGGGTGCGCGTCCTTGGGCTCCGGGCGTCGCGGGCGTCGTGGGCGTCTTCGCGCTGGGGCGCTCTGCAGGATGAACATTCGTCCGCCTCCAATCGTCGCACGCTAACGCCATTCCGCATTCCGCCATTCCGCCATCCGCACGCGCGCGGTGATGGTGTAACGGGTAGCGTACCGGATTGTTGTAGCCAAGTTGGCAGAACAAGTTGGAAACCGTGGATATTTAAGGGCGACAAAGTCCTTCGTACGCCTTCCTTCGGAGGGAAAGTAAAGCCGGCTGTCCCATGTTGGTAGATTTACTTGCATGAAAAAGATCCTCAACCCTAAATGAAATCTGAGCTAAATTGAAATCGCCTGTTTCTCGCCCAAGAAATACTTCCTTTCTCTGCTAGTTGGTGAAAGGAGCGTATCAAAATTTGCGTAGTCAGACGGAAGAGCAGAGACCTGAGTCTCGCCACGTAAAATAAGGCATTAATCCAATTCAATTCCGATACCCGGATTACCGGCTAGGTTAACACAGCCTTGCCGTTGTATCTGCAGCGTCTGCGACCGGGGTTCGCGTTCCGAAAGTCGGGGCTATCTAACTAGTGTCGAAAATCTTGCCACCGTCGGGACTCGAACCCTACTGCCGAGTATCATGTATTGGTAATAAATCACAAGTTCAATATTGCCATTCGTTTACATACATGATTATGTGAATTGGTGCATTTCATGCGAAAACACGCATCGGATCATAGTGGGTCAAAAACTAATGTGGGATTTTCCGCTTTAGCTTTTGTGAAACGTATTTTATTTGTTGATTTTGTTATGTACGAATGAAGGAATATGTACATTTTGGAATAGGAGCTAGTAGATAAGATGAAAAAATGGACGGAGTGATGCACTCGTATTATAAGAAATTAATGCCGTGTTTGGTGTTTTTGTTATGAGCCTTCTGCTGATATAGTAGACAGAAATAGAGAACCAGTATAGAGATTTGCCACCATTACGTGGCGCCTTCGCTCATCTGTTGAGACGCCAATTTTCACCAGAATTTCAGGACTAACTTTTTATATTTTCGATCTTTCATATAATCATTGACCTTTTATTTTGGGTAAGTACTATTCCCAGTACCCAACGTTTGTACATTAACACCCACAAACCTAAGCAATCAATGAGAGGGTGTTTTGAACACTTGCGTTTTTTTATACGGACCATTCTTACGGCGAACAGACTTGAGCACCTTGGCTGTGCGCGAGATGCCGCGGTCTAGGTGGTATGCCTGAGGTAAGGTGTGCATACACCAAACAGACCGACTACAGAGCCTGGCACTGCTGAGTCCAAGTGGCCCGTGTGTGTTGTGATCGTGCCAATCACACGTTCTGGACACACCTCTACTGCTCATAGCATCCGTGCGACTCCGCTCCTGAGTTGGGGAAGATACCGCCGCTCAGTATCACATAATTCTGTAACGAGAACTTTCAAAGGACACGCCGCTGTTACCTGCATCGGCATTTCCTGCCAGGCCGCGCTTCGCCGAGACGAAAGAAAGAAAAAGTTATTTCAATACTAAATTGTTTGGATGAATTTCGGAGGAAACAGCCTACCTACTTATGAAATCTGCATCCAACAGTCAGAACGGAAATACAATTTATTCCATTATTCTGAGAATTTCACATTCCCAATACCGTATTTATTTCGGATAATCTAGTTAACCAAACTTTTTTTGTTACTTAAGGTTGCATCAACATATAGGTCATTAGCGACCACTATTGCATTTATTGGAATGGTAACTGTGAAGATGACATGACATGGTGATAATAGAGAATGAAAGGATGCACTCAAATACAACCATACACGAGGCGGGGTTCGAACCCGCGAACCTTCGGTTCGAGAGCACTACGGCACTACTGCCTTAACGATCTCGGCAATCCGGACCGGTAAATCTAACTTTTGTTTTCACAAAAATACGAAGATTAATAATAGACACTTAAAAAGAATTGAAATCGGGCAATGAAGATAGAAAGATATGAAGATTTTAATTATAGGTTAAATTAAAGCACCGCCTGACAGGTTTCAAGATCAAAAACCGTGTTTCTTTCATTACTAAATTTGTGATTTGTGGGCTAGTCAGCTGAATGACTATTACAAACGTATGTGCAAAAGCCACAGTTTAGATTCTCTACACCACGACGTTCCGTTTAATTGTCAGTCCGGTCGTAGAAAAATGTATTCCACTCAACGTAATAATAACACTTTGCGTTTCTTATGGCGATGTCTCTTGACGTAACATTCTTTCGTTTTATGATGTATTTGCAGCAAATTGATTTGTATGTATATTTCTTCTAAGTGATCGCGTAACTGTGTTGCTAAAGAGGCGATTCGGAAAGCGATCCGTTTCGAAAATTGCGGGATATCGGTAGTGAAAATGTTCCGCTGGTCGGCAACCGCGTCGGCACAGAAGCGACGAGGCGTAGAGGTGAACTTTCCAATTGCGACGGCCGTCACAGAGGCTGTGGTTCCTGGTGCAGAACAGGACGAGCGGGTCGTCGCGCCCGCGTAGACTAATTTATTTAGAAACCGGGTAGCGTCTTTCATAATCGTTTGGAAGGGTTCTCTCCAAGCACTTGCTGGAACGTCAGACGATGAAGGTGGCTAGGGCACTCCTAGGAGGAAGTGTTTTCTAGTTGTTCTTCTCGGAGGATTCTGCGTAATCCATGGTATCTATTTCATGATAATTCAGGTTAGTCACGAAATGTTTTAATATTCAATTGGATGGCCATGATGTTTACTGTTTATTTTTTTATTGTGATGAACTTCGCAACCAAGTAGTGGTTGGAGAAAATTAGTAACATTGAAATTAGTGTCTTATAACAACTACAAGAACAAATTGTAAATTACTTATGCGCGTGTATGTACGTGACATCAACAGTTCGTGGAATTAGTCATGCTGTTATGAGGAGCCAAATACTCTCCTTCACCTAGAGGGAATCTTCGATCTGTCATGTGATTGCGTGGTAATGCATTAATGTGGCCGGAAACATCATTTGCTAAAAAATGCTTGGGTGCGCTCTTGGGTGTGCATTAATAATAATTTGTTAATGAAAATATGAACATATTAAATACTTTTGAGACGCATGTATCCACAATTTTGTACTACAAGTTGGCTATTTTAGAATATTCTGTCATTCATGTCATTGATGTGTTAATTTAATGGGAAATAAGGACATTTTCCTTTTTCAACTGTTTTTCAATACGGAAAGGAATTGTAGCCAAAAATATTCTTAGTTCATCCACATAACCAAATTCGTATCTGCAGAGGTACGTAGTTAAAACTGCATTAAAATGAGTAATTATTTGTTAAAGCGAGTGTGCAGATCGTGATGGGGAGAGAGTCCTGCACGATGCGAACTAAATGTTTGTCACGATCCCAATCTTTATGAGTCACTCATATAAATATTTTCCTAGTCGTATGTTGATGCTTGATCAGGTGCATCTACGGAACTCTGACGGTGTCGAGCTCGGTTGTTGAATATTGTAGTTCAAACTGACGCAAGGACACGGATTTCAAATTCTATGCCATTGCCTTCAATGCTTTCAGTTGACGGAAGGTGCATTCATCAATACACGTAGTACGGGGTGTGAGAATTTCGCTGCTTTCGTCATGAGATTCGCCCAGTGAGAGTAGTTCATGTTACAGCCGGGAGGTGGCCGTCTTTCTCCCTCGCTGGAACGTAACGTCCAGCGCCGACCTACACTTCGGTTTTCAAGGTTTTTACCTCCAGGAGCCTTCCTCAACCGGGGCAAGCTCCAGACAAACGTGAACGTGCATTGCATGCAAGTGTCAAGAAATGTGTAAGGGAGAAAGAGGGGACAAGAACTACGAAGGGGAGATCGCGCGTGGTTCGGGGCCCGTTTGCCAGGGTATTACTCCGGCTTTCGCCTGGTATTGATTGGAGGAACCACGAAAAACTACCGATCAGAGCAGCCGCTGGCTAGAATTCTCCTCCTGTCAGAAGCTGAATTCCGTATTCCGCGGTAGGTATTTAGCTACAGTATTTTGCCAACTAAAACAAATAGGTTTTACGAAGCCAGTGAAAGAAGCGTACTATATAGGAAACGACGGGCAAAATAAACGATGACCAAGAGTCAAGATGAGAATTTTTACAGATAAAATCGAAGGTTTAAAGAACAAAAGTAAATTACAAGGTCAAGAAATCTACATTGAAGATGATTTTACAAAAACGAAAGCAAAATACAAGCGACATTACTTCAGAGAGCAAGACGAGAATAAAACAAAGGTCATGTAGTTAAAATTCGTTACAAGAGAATCCAAATAGATGGAAAATGAATAGATTGGGAATTTTTTAGAAGCAAGACCTGAATAAATGCAAAAAGGATAAAGAAAACCAAAGCCCCCCAAAACAGATCAAAACGAAAATTCGCATAGTTTAATAATTGGAACACTGAACGTAAGAACATGGAGAACTGAAGAACAAAAAGAAGAGCTAGACTTCACTCTAGAAAATATAAAATACAGCGTATTAGGACTAAGTGACAAGAAAAGCAGGGGAGAGCATTATTGAGGAGGACAAATGATCAAGATTCTGAGGTAAACCTATTCGCCAAAAAGAAGTAGTGTTCTTAATCAGTAAAGACATCAAGCACGGCGTAGAAGACATAATAGGAATTAACGAAGGAATTGCTGTTGTAGTACTAAAAGTGAATAAAAAGAGAACTACAATTATCCAAATATATGCAGAACAAAATTCAAACGAGGAAATGGAATAAGTCTACAAAGAACTGAACGGCACTACAGCTAAAATACAAATCACAGTTAAATATTATCATGGGCGATTTCAATAGAAATAGCAAAGTAGGCACGGAACAACACATAGAAGAAGAACCAATGGGCTCCTACGTATATGGAGTTAGAAATGAAAGAGGTGATTTGCTAATATATAACGTCCATAGTCATGAACTAAAGATTCTAAATACGCTTTTAAGATAAGCCCAGCAGGGAAACGGACTTCGCAGTCCCCGAAAGCAAAGACAAGAAATGAAATATATTTCATACTCATTAATAGGCTGGATGTAATATCAAACACTCGTGTACTAAACGGCTTCAAGTTTTTAGTTCATTTCTACTTAAAATTAATGCAATGTATACAAAAATATTTTAAGAACTACCCCAATTCAATAAGAAAAATTCTACGTATAGTGTAATGGACCCTTAAAAACGGCCCAGATGTCATTTTTGTTGAGCTCTCGGTATATTTTTCAAGTTGCAAAAATTAGATGTGCTAGAAAATGTAATTTCTATGACGATCACCAATTTTCATGTAATACAAATATCTACTACCATACTTAAATCGCCGGAAATAGTAATAATATTAATTGTAATCAACGCAAATTAATCGCAATAATTTGCGTCGTAATCAACAGGGAGGTACAACAAATTTATCCATATTACATGCAGTATTATTCATTTATTATACTACATATCTCTAGATGATATTGAACAACAAATCTATTCACTTATTTAAATGCCAGGTAAAATCTTTTCTGCTGCATGACCTTATTTGTTTAACTAGAGACTATCTGTAGTATCATAAACAAAAATAATATTTGTTTATAATAGCGATAATGCATAAATAAAGAAATAAAACTGCACAGAGTGGAAGGGTATTGCGTGCCGAGGCATTTCCACGAACGCAAAATTGCGAAGGAGCAACCGGCTGCCGCTCGGAGCAGTCATTAGATGCCCCTGCCAACAAAGCCCCGTCACGGACTCGGACTGTGCTTTCAAGGTCAAGCTGCACTCGTCGATGTGACTGAGCCGATTTAATGACTCTACATGTTTGAGGTCTTTAAGAGTCAATCTGAAGGAAATGTATTGTGAAGACCCTTCAACTCATTAATAATTCACACTCAAATGCTGAAAAAAAAGCAGTAAAAACTAAAATTTACAATTCATTTTTTAATAATAGCTTGTATTAACAGATGTCTAAAACGCCCGTGTTTATAAATCATTTCTGTTGGCCTCTCTCTCTCTCTCTCGCTCTCTCTCTCTCTCTCTCTCTCTCTGTCTCACTCTCTCTGCCTCGCTCTCTCTCTCTGTGTATTTGGTATCGATGATTAATGACTTCAAGTTTTTAGTAAACAGTCAGTATGATTTACGTAAAGAAAGGTATGGTAGACATTTGTTCCAAAATGTAGATTCACTCAAATTACTTTCTCTTTTTTAGTACCTTTAAATTGTAGGCTCTGTCGACTGTCCTCTGTTCGTCCAGCAACGTAATTTTAGCTACAATAACAAAGAGAAAATACTTAGCCATCCTTACTCGTAAACACCTGTAGCGTTCCGGAATGCCTGTGTGGAATATCAGATAAGAAAGACGGTACTGACGTCATTAGCAAAAGTGTTTCCTTGGTCACAGTGTGCCACCGCGAAGAAATAAAGGGTCCAATATTGAATTTTCTGCGGCAATTTCGTGCTTCGAAATTATTGAACTTCATTAATATACAAACGGAGAAAGGGCTTGGTGTTTTAAACTCTGACCCTCATATCGATCGTTGTTTTCGTCGCTCTTAGAGCGAATGCTTTGCTTTTGGAGAGGAACAGTCGTATAACTCCACTCCAACGGCCTGTTTAATGTACTTTGTGAAAATATTTATGAATAGGAAAAACTTAAAACACGGTTTGGTAAACCTGATTTTAAAATTCTGGAACCTACAAATTCGAGGTTTAGTTATATGCATATCCATGAAGTTAGAGAAGTAATGAAAAGCAAAGGAAATGAGCAAACCCAAAAGAGGCCAGTTGCGTCCTGCTTACTTCATCTTCTTTCTCTATAGTACTACTTCTTGCGAATTGGGACTGACATTTCGCGATCACCTTCTCTGCAATGTCAATATCGTTTCACATACTGTGCAACCACTAGTGTCACGAGTAGCAACGAGGTGACCTGATGGCACAGTGTCATCTAGCGTCTACCGAAGGTGCTGGATTATTATGGCGATAAAGTTCTAAACAATTTTTCTGACAACGAACATTTAATCCGAGGCCGTTCATTGTTGTAAAATTCTTTAGGATGCCATCTACATGTGACCACCGGCTTTACTACCCTTTCCTAATCAAAACTGAGAACTGGAATTGACCTCGCAACAATGCGAGACCAGTACGCTATTGCACTATCGAATCTAGCAGAAATCTACCACAACATTTCCCTAGATATACCGTGATTTGAATTCGATACCTACTCAGAAATGGAAAACGGACATTCTGACCAAACTTCTGGAAGTCAAGAAAAACACTATAAGTGGAAAATGAGTTTTATTGAGTGTACTCGTATCAGAACTGCACACGTCTAATGTGCCCGGTGTGCAGCATTGGCGTACCCACACGCTAGAATAGGTGATAGTATATTCCGCATCTCCGTGGTGAACACGCGGGGGGAACCACGTTGTCAATGCGGCAGGCGTCCGTGTTATGAGCATTGAATACACAGCATTACAATGTTTTGTAACATCCTCCTGTTTTTACTGTGTAAGGAAACTCTGTTCGACTTTGTTATCGACTGTGTAAATCATATTCAACAAATTTAAATACTTATTTGCCTACCTGAAGAAACATTATGATAATGTGAAGCTGTAGGGAAAAATACCTTTTGTTTGCTAGCGCTACATTTTGATGGACGGCTCGTCCCCGCCACACCGAATGAGGTGACTTAGGGCTGAAGTGATGTCACTACAGTGCCTCTGTCTGGAAAATCCTACGTTTCAGTCCCGACTGTGGCAGGATTTTTGACGCTAGCTAGATAACTAAAGTTCAGTCACTGTCTGGAGGAGAATTCTAGCGATTGGCTGCTCTGATCGGTAATTTTCCGTAGTTTCTCCGATCAATACCAGGCGCGAATGCCAGAGCAGTACCCTGATAAACGGACCATGCATCGCGCGCTATCTTTCCTTCCCCTTTTTATCTTTTCTCTCCCCTACTTATACTTACATGCACTACACTATCGTATTTGCCGGGAGACCGGTCAGGAGCTTAGAGCCTGCCCCGGCTGAGGCGGTGCCCTCTGGCGGGAGATACCTGGTTGGTGGAAATTCCATCAGTCGACGGTAGGTCGGCGCCGGATCTCGCCATCCAGTGAGGAAAGATCACCGCCACCTCTCGCGTTAAAACATGCACTGCACTTATGGGTCTAATAACAGTTGACGCGCCAGGAACCAGTAATCAATTAATCGACCCCGTAATGGTCATTGACTACCACCCTACCACCTAAAAACGTATCCTCCGTCGTTCAAAGCGGTGTCGTCACTCGTTCAGAATCCGTGACAGATGAGCACGATCGCCTCACAGGTACTTGGCGCCAAACGCGTGGCGTCAGTTTACTGTTGTGTATACTGAAAACGACACTCTTAGAGATCTGTCTACACCGGAGTGTAGAGCCGTTCTCCCAGGTCGCGATACACAAGCTCCGTTTTGAAGGCCGTTTTCTAGACTGTACATATTTTACAGAACTTTTAAACTGAACCCGATGCGTCACTTGATTGAATTTTGCTCTTTTGCTGATTAATTGATGGATGGGAGACGCTCTAGCTGGGATAAATTCAAAGCTATGGACTGGTCTTCTGTATTGTGTAATAGTGTAATGTATGTAATATTAATCACGGGTGAAGTTGAAAAGAATAAAAGAAAGAAAGATCGCGTGCGGTCTGCAAAACATTAGGGAACTGCTCCGGCATGCGCCTGGTATTGATAGGGGACACCATAGAAAACTCTCAAAGCAACTCGCCGCCAGAATTCTCAGGCAACAGTAGGCAACAGTAGAATGCGACTTGGCTAGCTAGTGTCGCCCGTTGAAACCTGCCTCCGTTGAAATTCAAACACTGACTTTGAGCTTGCTGTCAGTGCTGGCTCAGTGCTACACTCAGAAAGTCTTTTTGACCATATCGTGTTGTGTAGTACTGCAGTGTCACGGAGGGTTTGGTATTGAGAGATTCGAAAAGTCCGCAAGTGAGGTGATGTGTGTATGTTGCACCATTCTTTTGTTCTTAACAGTTGGGTTGGACAGGCGTGGCCGCGCTCTTCTGCTCTTCTCACGTGTCTCACGCCTCTCATATATAATCTTTCACGGGCAATCTAAAGCGATTTTCCACATTTCAGTTGTACATCTTACATTTTTAGTCCGAGACAGATACTTGGAATGAGGTCTAATTTTGATACTGGTCGTCATAAATTTTCTTTCTTTCATTTTGGATTGGTGGCAACAAAGGTAGAATACACCACAAGAAAACCACTGACGGCGTCATCGCGTGACTCAAACGTCCATCACAAAGGGATTTGGCACAGCGTACTAGGTATGATTGGCCATATTGGCGTGCAGAAGCTCCGTCTGCCCAAAAAGGCCTCTCAAACAGGCCTTGAGGATGTCGGGCGCGGAGCAGGGCTTAGAGTCGCTGCCTCGTGGTAGCGGCTGAATGGGCTCGAGAGGGAGGCTGAGCAGATGAGCAGCAGTCGCCGGAGGTGGTCGGTCGCCGCGGGGCTTCGGGGCCATTACGGAGCGCTTCGCGACCCACTTAATGAGGGGGCGCGTGGGCGTGGGCGTCCGCCCGCCGCTGCTGCTCCTGCTCCTCCTCGGCGGGAGAGAAAGGAGAAGAGGACCTTGACCTTGAGAGGAGCCTCGCGCGGCGCGGCGCGGAGCGTCTCCTCCTCGCGTCGTTACGCAAGCCCGCGTCGTTTGCTCGTTTCCGCCCCGGGGGGGGGGCGGCCTGCGAAGCGGCCGCAGTGGCGGACGTCCCTTGTGCCGCCCGGCCGGCGCCGCGGCCGCTGCGTCCGCGCTCACCTTCACCTCTCCCGGCCCCGCCCCCGCGTCTGCTGCCCCGCGCTTCAACTCACAACAGTATTGCTCCTCTTCCCTTGCCGCTTTCCTACACCGCTCCCTCCGCATGTGCTCGGCTCTCCACCCACCTATGAGCCCACATCTTTCCCCGGCGGCTCTCCCCCCATGCTCCTCCTCCCCGGGTCTTACCTTTCCTTCCCCCCTGATTCTCGCTCCTCTTCCCGTCCCCGCCTCTGCCCTCGGCGCTTTCACTTTCGTCCGCGCCTCTTCAGCCTTCGTGTGTGTGTGTCGTGCCTCTCACCTCCACCCTCACTCAACCTCCACCCCCGCTTATACCTCCTCTGCATATGGGTCCGCCACCCCTCCCGTGCTTCCTCTCCAGGTCTGCCTGCGCCTCAGCCCGTGCTTCCTCCCCGCTCCCGCCTTCATCCTCTCTTCTTCCTTCGCCTCCTCCCCCGCCTCCCCCCTCTTCAGCTCTGTACCCGCCTCCTACGTCCCTACTCGTCGTCATCCCCTTGCACCGTCCCCAGATCGGGCCGCTCCGCTCCGGTGGCGCCCCTGTCGCCGCCCCCGCTAAGTGCCGGAGCGCGGCACTTGGTCCCATGGGCGGCGCGCGGGCCCCTGGCCGCTCCCGCTCCGCCCCCTCGCGCGACAGAAGAGGGATGGCCATGCCGTGTTCGTATATCGATATATCGAGAAGTCGATATATCGAAACTTCGGTTCTTTTGCATTTTCGATAGATGAAATTTCTGATATGTCTGTAGCTCGATTAATTTAAATCAGTCGCGGCTGGTGGTTTCCTAATTGGGGATGGCAGCAAATGCATTTCATTACATTACATTGCATTGCCTGTATCTGTATACATAATTTCTTCCGGTACAGACAGATAAGGGAATCGCTCTCCTACCGCATATTGGGAGTACTAGTTGGTGCTCCATGCTACTCGCTGAGCTGCGTAATAATGATATCTGCTGAGCATGCCCTTCTTCAGACCGTACGCCCTACCCGTCAAGGCTGCCTGGTCGCAGCTTTCGTACACCGGTAAGCATGTTCAGTGACGTTACGCCTCGTCATTTTACATGGACCTTATGGCTTCATGAAGTGGGAGCCTAACACCTTTTTCTCCTCCCTGCCAACAGCTTGAAATGTTATACGAACAGCCGTAATCGAACTGGCAGAGAAAAATGTTGATATGATTGTTACATAATAACTCACACATCCATTATGAATAAGTACATACATCTATTTATGTATTTTTAAATATCATTAGGGGGCGATTTCTATAGAAGAGACTCCGCCATACAGCCTTTAATGACGAGGCGCGCCTGATTCAAAATATCACTTATCTGTTACATCGGTTGATATTTCCAGATTTACAGAAGAACTGGTTGAAGATTATGTTCATATGAATTCATCACATGAAATCATAAAAGTAAATAGCAACTTGAGCTGACTGAACTCACTGACACTGTAACTGCCTTGACTAAATCAGCAAACTTTTGGGATGGAAAATATTGAGATGGGGCACCATAGCAGTAAGGTGTTTTTAAGACAAGAAGTACAGTAGAACCCCGCTAAATGGAATCTCGCAAATCCGAAATTTCGTCTAGTCCGAACAAAATTCGGGATGGAAAAAAAGAAACAAAATAAATAAACTCCTTATTTATAGTGTAAAAAAGGAGTTAATAATTACTCTGGGACTAAGCAGCTAATTATTTAGACAAGTTGTCGAAATGAAATGTTCATTACGCTGGCAACTACCGGTGTACACCACATGTTATATGTAGCAGTAATTTTCACTTAGAGATCACCAATCTTTTTTTGGCGTAAGTATCTTGATGATGCTGATGATGCAATTGCTAGACTACGTTGCCATTTTATCACATCGCATGGTACTTTGCATTGTGTCTGGTAATCCTGTAGATGTATGTGTATACGCACGGTATATTTTTTCGGATAAACTGAAGAGACCACACCCCAAATCGGAATACCGGTGTTCTACAGTACATTTTTTTGTGCGACATCCGGTCTCTCCATCTGGACCCCTTCCGGTTAGAGTCGCTGCAGTCCCAATACTCAGCTAATCTCAGACAGCCTATATGAATGAACTTCTGCCTTAATTTGTACATTAGTTCAAAATGCCGAGGCGATTCTCTTGACTGCAGCAGTATAATATGGAAACCGACACGGTATTCCCAGATAGCACGGGACTTCATATTGTGACTGCATACTGTGAATGTAACTGCATATTGTCTACTGTTGCGGCTGTTAGAGTTCTGCTAGTGATCTACACATTGGCTGCGTCACACTGGCTTAGTTGCTGGCGGAAAGTAGTTCGGCATTTCGTAGCCGTACTGCAATGCAGGAGCTAGTTTTTCGCATGTGCAGAAAAATTAAAATACAATTTAAAAAAAAGTTTTTAAACCTCTTACATTAAAATTTGAAAGTTAAATAATACCTCATAACGAAGCTCATCTCTATTTTCACTACCCGACGGAAACTCCACGAGGTGCAAAAGCATTACTTTTCGTTGTGATGTCCATGTGAAACTTGGACATTAGTAATTACTTTATTAATTAATAGAGAGAAATATGACCAAATACTTGACAACCGTGGAAGACGGGTGGTTGATTCGAACAGTCTATATCTTTTTCGAGCAATTTTGAACGTTAACAACAGCAAGTTAAAAATATTGGAACATTGCAACAATCACATCGTTACTATTTCTGGAAGACACCTACCTCCAAACTGTTTCCAGAAAAGCAACTTTTTAGAATATAACAAATTGTTCTCAAAATTTCTATGTGTTCTCATGAACTATTCATAGCTACCTCTTCCTTTATTACGAGTAAGCGGTGACTTACCATAATAAATCTGCTTCAGACGTATCTCAACTATCGTAACTATTCATTCGATCCGTGAAGAACTCTCAATCGTTCTCACTGTTATTCTATAGGATCACCTCTCATTGCCTTGTTGCTAGACGTCGTGTGACAAATGACATCATAATGACTGTGTTATTGCGTGTTGAGCAACTACGATGCAAAATGAATGGGATAAGTCCGAACATTCATGCCGATGTTGCAAGATCACATTTGCAATAAGTATACAACTATACGCCGTATCTCTCGCTTAGGTTTGCAAAACCCGTGTTGTTTTCTGCTTTTTTCCTCCCACCCCGTTGCAAAAGAATCTCTTTGCCCAATAATTCAGAAGTATTAGAGAAAAATATAGTTCTTTAAGTCAAAAGTGTTTGCGTTTCTTGGAAGCGCAGACAGCAGAGCTTATCATCAAATATCCTCTGATCGAGCTGAAGCAAGAACGTGGGAAATCAGATCTTTTGCGCATCTCTGCCACCGTCGTTTGTTCGTGTTCTCTGGTCTAGGTCAGCAGTAATTATAGTACTGATCGTCATGCTTCATCAGCGGTGGCGTGTAAAGAAATGAATCCTGGGACTGAAATTTCCGACTACTACTCTCGCATTGCTGTAACACATTTTATAGCCTTTTTACATTAGAGCTGACAGATTTTACTTTCCTCGTTAAGTACTTGCATAACGCAAACTTGGCGAGGTTCTCTGACGTATTCTACATGATTTATATACTTTGCCCTTACCCTCTATTGAACCCCTAGGTCTGATGCGTCATAACCATCAATTGATTATTTCATTTTTCCGGGTACGTCATCTGCTATGGTCATTAGTCACTTTTTTATTAGGGAGGTGGTAAGATTAGTCCACTTTTTTATCACGGGAGGTGGCAGCGTTCTTCCCCCTGGATGATGAGCCCCATCGCAGACCTATAGGTCCGTTTGCAGGTTTTCCCCATCTAGGTATCTCCCCCCAGATGGGTACCACCCTAGACGGGGAAGCTCTAAGCTCGCTAAATATGTAGAATTGTAGTGAATATGAGTATGTGTGTAAGTTATGGGCGATGATAGGTCAAGGAAGAGGAAGGAAAGATCGCGCGCGGTTAGTGGTCCGTTTATTAGATATTGTACTATGTATTTTATATATTTTAGTGTTATTTATTGTATTATATTATTGTAGCATAATATAATGAATGCGAAGAATTTGCCACGGGTCTTATGGCCCAAAGCAAACTAAATACATTACCTATATATTTAAAATATAAGATTTTGGAGGATCACTTCAAGGATACCTACTGGCAATCGTACTATCCCTCTGGAATCGTCATTGGCCCAGTGTAAAAAATCGCAACAAACATTTCGGTTCTTAAGCGCCTATGAATATTGAATAAGAAATATTTACACGTCTCTACTAGGAAAACATGTCAATTTCAATTGTACGTTCGTGTAAGTGCATTAAGTAATGATCTTAAAAGGGGTAATTAACTAGAAATCTGTTCTTACGTAAGAATGCTCTTCAACAAAAAAGATTATTATCCCTTACTTACAGTATGTATTATCATGTCGTTCTGGCTTCCGTCTCCAAGCAGTAGTATGGGAAGAATATTAAATTCAAGGCGTTTACGTAGATCTCTAATACCTTTCGCAAGAGTTGTAAGTTCAAGTAGAATTACTCGATGTTACGTCAATACCAATACCTAATGTATGCAATTGCACAAGGAGACGAGTTAACAGACATTCTCTCGTTAGTCAGGTTTACTTCAGGGGAATGTATTTTTTTGTTTGTAAATTTTGTTTGTTTGTTTTCTTTCTTTAGATAAAAGCACTATTATCGAAACGGTGTCATTTTAAAAACCTTTGTTATAAACGAAATAGCAAAATATTTGTCACATTTCTACTCCGCATCCACGTCTCTTCGAGTGGCCAAGGTGATGCCCAAGTTTCTGGAATAAACTATTTTTCAGTGTATGCAACCTTCGTAATCTACTTCCTGATTAGTTTTGACATGCTATTTCAGTAACTCTGTACAAAGTCTTGCGGCGCATTCGAGCTCAGTGAACCATTTTAGGAAATATGAGATTACTGTTTTCCCTGCAGCTGCCGCTGTGGCCAACCCAACCCAGCACAACATAACTAACCAACCCCAGCTACAGTCTCGTTGCAGCCCAGATGGACTGGATAGCCTCCTCAGTAACAGACGCGCCTCTCGTCACCATGCGCGCCTCTCGTCACGCCGCGCCCCGCTCTTTCCCTATGCTACACACCGCCCTGACAATCACTCGCACCCGTTTTGCTTCCGCCGACATCGTTGACCCCTCTCGCGTGCTACGTCTCCGCCCATTCACCACTTTGCATGGCCATCCAACCCCATCTACTTCCGTCAATCACCTCCCGACGCCTTCAGTCGTAGGATCTTGCCGACGCGTACGCTATCACTCTACTTGCCGCCCTACTCATCACCCTACTCGTTACTCTAGCCGTCGCCATTGCCCCCTCACCCTCACCCTACTCGTCACCTGGGTTGTCATCCTAGTCGTGGCCTAGCCGTCGCCCTAGCCGTCGCCCTAGCCGTCGCCCTAGCCGTCGCCCTAGCCGTCGCCCTAGCC
>BOPP01000055.1:1831589-1843193 GCA_017312745.1 Gryllus bimaculatus
TCCGCCAGAATGGGATTAGCAGTCTGCCCGGGAACAAAGCCCTCGCTACTGCCACTGCCCCTCCGCTGCTGCTGCACCGTCACCACCACACCGCCACCACACCGCCACAGCGTCACCACCACACTGTTACCGACATACCACAACCGCCATTGCCACAGCATCACCGCCACATTTACCACCACACTGTTACCACCCCACTGTTACCACTATACTGTTACCACCACACTGTTACCGCCACACTGTTACCGCCACACTGTTACCGCCACACTCTTACCGCCACACTGTTACCGCCACACTCTTACCGCCACACTGTTACCGCCATACTGTTACCACCTCACTGTAACCACTATACTGTTACCACCACACTGTTACCGCCACACTGTTACCGCCACACTGTTACCGCCACACTGTTACTGCCACACTGTTACCGCCACACTGTTACCACCACACTGTTACCACCACACTGTAACCACCACACTATTACCACCACACTGTTACCGCCACACCGTTGCCGCCACAGCATTGCGACCACAGCGTCACCACCACACCGTTACTGCTAAACCGTCTCTCTGTCACCGTCACACCGTCATCACACCGACACTGCAACACCGACGCCACAACACCGTCACGGTAGACCGCCACCGCCTAATCATTTTATTCCTCCACCTCATTTCGGGGTTATCCCGCTGAACAGCGGTCAGTGTACTATACCTGAACCGTCCAGAAAAAAACTTTCATTGCGCATCTCGCAACCATTTTTAATGACAGACATCCCTAAGTACTCACTTGTTGTCGTCGTTCCCGTCGTTCGTGATGTAGCCACGCATTCGATATCGCTGACAGTTGATGCTTCTGGGGGCATAATTGTGTCACAAAGGTAGGGCCTCTGTTTCCTGACATCGGCGTGCATAGCTGCAATCGGTTTCACAACTATCCACCAACTCGCCGTCTCGTTGGCGGTCAGCGTGATGATCGTTTGCAGGGGAAGCTTCCACAGCGGCTCGTGACTCAAGCCACATCCTCCGGTTTGTTTCCACGCCGCACAACTTTTGTATCCCACCTCTTAGTACCTGGTTTCGAATCCTAGTAACTCCATGTGGAATGCGAGGTGGACAAAATGTATTCGCGGCTAGTTGTCTCTGTCTTTCCACTATGCACCTGGTTGCGACTGCACCAGTGCTCCATCGTCATTCATAGCTTATGGTCATAAGTCCATTAAATCACTCAGCCATTCCAGGAAAGCCCATAATAGTAGAGAAAACTACGCCTCATACACCTCCCCTCTCGCATCTTCGCCTCTCCCACCCATTGTTTCTCCTCTCCGCCACTCCCCCTTTTCTTCTCTTCTCCGCCCCTCTCTCTACGCTTCTTCTCTACCTCCATTTCATGCACAATTTTTTCTCTAACGACTCCCTTTCTTTACGTCTACTTCCGTCTATTCCTTCTCCAACGCATCTCTCTCACCTCTTCCGTCTTCTGTTTCTGTTTCACTTCTTTCTCTACATACACTATGGGTCCTGGTCGAATTAAAAAAAATCATGCTTTCTCTCTTTAATTTTCACCGTGATTTTCTTGATTTCTCGCCTCTTCTCCTGTTATTCTGCCGCGACCTTTGATCCTTCTGCCGTTTCTCCCTACGAAGAATTTTGCCAGACGCCACTGGAAGTCAATGACCAATTAAGTTCTTGCTCGGGCAATGGAGCGAAGAGAAACTCTAAGACGTTGAGTTTTAGTGAAGAATTAATTTTTGAATCGCTCACGAGACGTAATCCACCAGTGGAAAATAGGAGCTTTGGTCAGAATTTCTACCATGAAAATAATACTTGTGGTCCATCTTAACATTTAACTCAATGTGAATTATTTTTCACTTTTACAGATTTTTACAGATTTACACTATTTTTCATATTTACAGATACGACTTAGAAATACCACGCCAGATGCTGAAATAGAGGTTCTCATTATTCTCCGAGTTATCCTTGTAATTTGTAAGAAAGAAGTGTCCAGAATGGAGAATCCCACAAACAAGTTAGATATAAGTTCAGTCACGAGTTCGTGCCCTGAAAAAGTAATAATTTGAAAATTAGTCTGTGTGATATTTTGTATGAACCTTTCAACTAGAACGACGTTTTCTAATAGCAATAAAACCAGAAATTGAAAAAGTACAATAGTTTAAGAGGAAATATAAAAAATAGCGTGTACATAGATGTTTTATTCTTGAGTGTTTACAAATAAATACGTACATTTAAAAAACAATATTGATTGTCTATGTTATGTATGCGTAGAACCGTGGTATCTTCAGAATATTTGAACACAATCAAACCACGTACATTTTAAAACAGTCTCTCGAAACAAAACCGATGTTGCGACCGCACTGTGTGGCGAAACCCAGAGTTTTAGTGCCTTGAATAAAATTAAAAATATTTGTTTGAAATTTTTTTCATTATCATCGCCCAATGTGCATGCCTGATGTTGTTTGTTTCCTTTAACCGCTGTCATCTCGAAACCCCTTTTCCGCGCCCCAGGTCCCTGTCTCGATTCCAGGTCACATATGCAAAAATTGAAAGTAATGTAGTACGCAATCGTTTTTAGCGCGGCGCGCGGCGGCGCGACGGGTCGCGCGCGCGCGCGCGCGCGCGGAAGAAAGCGAAAGTGGAGGCGGGCGCCGGAGCGAGGAGGCGCGTGCTGGCAGGCTACCTGTGCTTGTGTGGCCTTGAGAGAGAGCCTTGGCCCCCGCGCGCAGCCTCCGCGCCGGCCCAGCTGGCGTGTGCGTGGCCGCCGCCGCTCCCGCGGTCGTCCACCCCGACGACGACGACGACGACGAGGACGACGAGGACGGCCGCCACCGGCGCGACGGGGAGTTGAAGCGCGGGCCCCTCCGGCGCGCCGCCCCTCCCCCCTCGCACACACTCATGGCCGCGCCGGGCCCGCAGCGTAATGGCTTGCGCTGGCGGGGGGACCGGGTTGCATCCCCGGCCGGAACTCGTGGAATAGCCTGTGGCGGACGAAGCGAACACTTGGTGGTCTCGGTTCTCCTTCTCATTCCAGTCGTCCGTCGTTATTGGCCTCTACAGCTTTGTCGCTAACGTTTGCCTATAACATCATCACCCATTGGTATTAGTAACAAAGGCCCTGAACCTCCAAGAAATAGATTCCTCTCAGCCTCCAGACCACCAGAGAAATAAAACATGGACGAAGAGTTTCATTAGAGACAAGCGTACCTAACACAACACACTCAAGATCCTGGCAAAGAACCTGTCCCAGCCTCCGGTGCGCCTTACGATGTGTGCGAGAAAATATGCGAAGACGATGTTGATACATTAGCCCCTCTCCCGACAAACGGCGCATTCATTTTCTTTCTAATACACGAAGTTGTGTTTTAAACCATTGTCCTATTCCTACAGATGGCCATGTTAAAAACACTTCGGTGGTGAAGAAAACAACCAGGTGCAGCGCTGAACGTTCGACAAGAGATCGAAGCAGGGACCAGCGCGTCGCGCGGTGGGAGGGAGCGAGGCATCGACACTCCGATAGGTTGATTCATTGATTCAGTGTTTTCAGGCGCGTCCAATGGTAAGCTCATTAGTCCTGTACGTCTGGTGCACGTTTTATCGCGGTAGGTGACGTTGCGCCGCGGTAGGTAGGTGTAGGTGACGACCCCTGCTGGAAGGTCAGATCCGGTGTCGATCTATACGTCGACTTCGGTTTGCCCCGAACTAGGAATCTCCTCCTAGTGGGGCACCGCCCCAGCCGCGTCAGGCTCTAAGGTCCCGTCGAGACAGCGAGCCTTCGCCCGATTGTGCGCGCCATGTCGTCCTGTGCGTGTCCTCGGCGAAGAGAATGGATTATTGCAACGCATCTATTTAAGACCTGGACGGGGTTCGGACAGCTGCCGCGTGCTAAAATTACCGCCACCGGGGCCTACCCACCGTCATGTCCGTGAAGTGTAAAATCGCACGTTAAGCTACACGAGCCACGAGGGAGCACGTACTACACACGAAAAGCGGAAGATAAAAATAGCGTCGTTTAAATAGCTCCCCCTTGTGTAAAATATAATGCTCTTCCGTCCCCTCCTGGAGCATTATCGGTTACTTCAAAAAGAACAAATCTTCTTCTGCTGTTTTTCGTGCGCATGATTTGAAAAATGACTTATCTCTAGAAACGTAATAAGAAGAATCATATTTTCTTACGTTATAACGAAGAGCAGATGTGACTTTTCTATGTCGAACAGCACTAAAAGCATATTCTGAATGAAGAGGTGAACAAAATCCATGTTTGGAAATATTGGAAAAGTGGCCTTTTCGAAGTAAAGTATGTTCATCATACCCACGAAAAGCGTAGATTTCCCATTCCTATGTTCATCAACACCCTGTAATTATGCAACGAAGTATAGTATAATAGCTTTCTTTATTATCGAAAGCGTTGACTTAGTCTTTGGACTGCTTAACATTTGAAAATAAAAAGGGCAAAGATAGCAAGTTTTGCCGAACTCGACTTCATTGGCTTCTCTGCACTGAATAGGTGTTGTGGTAAGATGATGGCTAAGCCATCGAAAGCTGCTTTTGAATTAAAAAACATTGTTGGCAATGACAACATCTTTAATTATTCTCTGCACTGATTGGTCGGCGATCCCGGGTCCGCTCTGCTCCTCTTCCTTCGAATAGTTTCCACTTTTCTTCCTGCGATTCCTTATCAACACCATTTCGTGATTTGTCATACATAAATCTATATGAATAATTTGCGATGCGCGCAGAAATTGATAGAAAACTATGCCGTCTCTAATCGTGTGAGAGGTGTTTACGGTTCCGTTAGAGACGTAGGAATCAGGAAAAATTCGAAAATGATGCAAAGATTTCGATATTTACTGAAAAATGCATATATTTGATTATGCTGTTCCATCTATTCCCGTACTGTTTACTGACTGAATTCTCATATATCTATTCATATATCACTTCCTACGGCATAGCTCACATTGTGCAACACCAAGGCTCCAAGTCGCCCTCCATTAGGTATTTGTTACACACGTGCTGCGTTAGGTAACAGAAAGTTTTTTTATATATTCTTGTTATGTAAAGGCTTGTTGTACTGTGCATCCGAATACACTATGCTGTGTCATTGTTATATTGGCAAAAACTGTTTTTGGTAAACTGTTCTGTTTCTGTATTTTTCTAGAAAATTGTACTTCTTGTACTTGAGCAGTGTTCCTTCTACGTTTTGGAAAACCTTTTTTTGTCGTTTTGTTCCAAAACCAATATTGCTACAGCTAGCCATTAGTAGGAACTGAAATTACTCGTGTTGATTAGTGTTGAAAATACAGTGTACGTTTTTCAATCCGTCTCTCGGAGGTGTTCTCGTGGCGCGTTGAAATTCACCTTCAATCGACGGGATGTTTAATTTGACTACTTAACGTCAAATAACGATTTGCGAGTAAGTGCTGTTATACAATATAGTAATTAGTCTCTGAGCGACGAGCCATCCCAATTTGACGCACTGTGATTTTAATTAGAAAGTTTTGATGCAAAGAATCAAAGCGTAAAAACCAATTGTTACAGTAACAGAGCTTCAAGAACATAAATTAAAAACTTCCAACAAGAAGACTTTTTAAAAGTATCTTAACACATTTCGCCAGACGTGCGTAGAATTAGGTGGAGAAAATTTTCAACGTCTCTGAAGGAAAGGCTGACAGTTTCTCACAAGGGAATTCCGCGACCATACTGTAGATCTTTGTGTTTGACGTAGTACAGAGTGTAGAGAAACACAGAAGTTTCAGATATCAGGGGATAGTTTCTGCTGAGTCACTCCTAACAGATGTCATCAATAATGTGTGATTAAATTTGTACTAGCGATCCATATATTTTTTGTATCGTTTAATAAATCTATGTGCGTATTTTTTTCATTTCCATCCGTTTCTCATTGTCAAAGTGCACACTTGTATATTAATGAGCTTTTGTTAAGAATATGATAATCCTGTTTTGTGAATGAGATTCACGAGAGACACTTCTCACCCTTTAGATATGACATATCTCGGAAACTTCATTACTTCATTGCACGAACTGAGTGGTATATCATGTATTAAGACACATTTCTCCCCTACAGATCATTCTAATTGAGATTCTGAGAATTCTAATTCTTGGGAATCTCAAAAATGCAACTTTTTTGTTCTGGAGGTGCTTGAATACCCCCAGACTTCCCTGCCTGCACTTCGGCATCCTTATTAAATTTGCTATGGTCATTTAGCCTGTGTAGCTTATTGCCGGACCCATCACATGGTGAACCTGAAGCTTCTTCATACGAATTTCTTTGAAAACGCATATTTTTCTATACTGATAGCTCCCGTGCAAATAGAGCTGTGGGTCGCAACTTGCTGAATCGGAAGCTGTCTTAAAGATTATGGTAACTCAAAATGTTCGGAAAATTGTGACCTCTTTTTAATAAAGTATCGAACAAAAAATAATGGAATCGTATGTGTGAAAAAAACGTTTTCTGTCGTCCACTGTCAGTAGCTTTGTTCATATTTTAGTAATCATATAGTTTTTAAATTATATTTTTCTGTAACTATTATTCTGTGCATTGTGATATATACCTCAATATAACTGAGAAAGACTTATAAGTAATTGATTTTGTTTCAGGTACGTGTTTTCTGTCGTTCCTGAGTAGCCCTGTAGAACTGCCTCATTCGCATTGAAAAAGGTTGTCCGTAAGTACTCTTCATGCTGTATGTCTAATATTCGCTAGTTATCTAACCAAGTGGGCATAAAACAATTTTTTTGGAAAGCTAGACCACGTCTGAGGAACCTATGCTTATTGCTACTCGTTTTAGAACTATGTCAAGTTATTGGGACTACGACTCTCATTCATGGAACTACGGTGGGTTATGAATGATGTATTTAGGGGTAACGTAGGTGGAGAGTCAATAAAGATGGGACACAAAACCTATACCCTAATATTTTGTAACGACTGTAGCTTCGCTGACATCTGAGTAACTTTAGCACTTTAAATTAATTTTTAGATTCTCAAAATATTAAAGCACTATAAACTATTTTCACCTCCGTCTATCACCGGACATCGATCTTGACGTACAAAAACATAATGCACACTACTCTCTGTTTTCAAAATGCTCTTGATTATTACCTCTACTTACTTACGAGAACAGAGTTAAGAACTAAACCTATTTCAGAAAACATACAAGAAGCATGTGAAACTCTCTGGAAGTTGCAGTAATATTGGACGAGTTGATGGAACAGCTGGGTTGAATTTGAAGATCAGTTACCTTTTCCTGGACGTATTTTCTTTCATACGTGTCAGAGAGAAGGGACACATACGCTTGCGTTTTGTTAATTTCCGGAATCATCGAAATGGCCTCTGAGGCCAAGCTACCGCGAAGACCCGCCCACGCACGCACAAGTTCAAACAAGAGAGAATCAAGGAGAGTGATGGAGGCGGATTCGCTCTCTTCCCTGAAGCCCGCTTTTTCGCAGGCCTCCCAACTTGTACATTTATATCTTCTGTGTAATGTTTTATGTTTTCAATATTATTGTGAGTAGATATTTTATCTTCTTTAATCTCATGCGTGGTTCCGATTTGTATTTTATGACATCTTTATGAAACGCAAAATTTTCCTCGAAGAAAAAAAAAATTCCAGCCCCGTACGATTCCGCTGTAGGCGCGGTTTTTCGTGTACAATAAGAAACGAATGAGATCCCCGCTTCCTTCTACGAAATTATCTTGAAGTATTTCTCTGAAGCGCCGTATCTGACGTCGGCTCTGGAGGCAAAGAACGCGTCGCCGAAACGGCATGTTTCTGAGCCCAACGTCCCGACCTTTTAGCGGCAGCAGTTCGGCTGAAGTATTATTGTGCATCAAAGGAAATATAGCACTCGTGCATTCCAGGAGGTAACATTCTTTCCATGTGTGGTGTCGTCATGGCAGTGACTGGCAGTCGGATCTTCGTGAATTGCTTTTGTGTTACGTGTATTTAATAAATTACTCGCGAATATTTATTGTTTTTCACATGTTACTAACCATAGTTTGTTGGTACTTTTGTTTATTATTAAACTATGTATTAGTAACACAGTGGAACAAGGATTCTGCAACTCAAGCAAACGTGCAAGGATTACACATCTCCTCGGGTCCGTGGATTGGGGGGGGGGCTGCTACATCGCTTCGGGTCTCGTGAATAGTTAGGAAACCCATGAAACTCTTTGGGGCAATGAGCCAGATGAATCCCATTATTTTTATTGTACGTTGAACTTATATTTAATTCATTTAATTTTATAGTTTCTTAACTTTTCAATTTTGCAAGTTGATATGTTTTCAACGTTAAAAGGGATCACATTGTGTATGCACACTGGGTTATGCACACAGTGGTTATGCAGGGATCACAGTGTGTATTAAGCAACGTTCTGACACATCGCGAATCCAATGCAGTGAAATTAGAGATGATGTGAAAAATCCAGTGTCGAAAGGTATACGTACATATTATATGTAAATATATCAACATGATCGCTTTTAAGAAATAGTGATATACATATACAAGTCGGTAGAATTTGTTATGAGAGCTCACACTCCTTTGTACCGAGTTTAGAATATTCTTTCCGCGACCCTTTTCTCCCATTCGTACTTCACATACAGTTTTTACTCTTTTTTCGAATATAATGAAATAAATTAAGTTTTACCGAGGGGCGTGAAGCATTTTAAGAGCATTCACAATAACAACAACAATAATAATAATAATAATAATAATAATAATAATAATAATGATAATAATAATAATGATAATAATAATGATAATAATAATGATAATAATAATAATGAATAATTATAATAAAAATGATAATGATAATAATAACAATTTAATTAAAAATAATTATTTCAATTAATATAAATCGGATTAAATAACCATGTTGTGCCCCCAGTATTACGGGTAGGGGGAGTGCAGACAATCGAGGAGAAAATTGATGGAGTAGGAGAATGGGGATGGTAGTAGGGGGATCAGCACGGCTCCTCCAGTGGCCTTCCGCTTTTCCTGTGGCTGTGTTTTCCGCAGCCGCGTGCCCATCGTGAAATCAGCGTGGCGCGCGGCCAGCGTGCTTTCTCGGGAGCGGGGCGGAGCGCCGTGCCAGTGGTCCCGCAGCGGTTAAGAATGCGACATCGACAGCAAAATATCGATGTTCAGAATTAAAACCGCTGTTAATAGGGAGTTTGTGCCAACCTTGGCGTCAGCTCTATCGATCTTCTGCACATGCGCAGATGCACTAAAATGGTGCGAAACTTGGAACAGCGCATGAGCAAAAAATAAATAGTGTTTTAACGTTCGAAGTGACACAAAGTTCCTAATAATACATCGGACCAAAACTAACGATTTTTTAACCATCGATGGTTTTGAAAGAGGTTTCGTAACGTGCAACATACACGTTCTTGTGGGGCAGAATTTAATTTCACAGCGACCGTGATCATTCATATATAATTGCCAAAAATAATGCTTAATAGTAAAACTGAGCTTCAAACTTTGAGTGTTCAGGATCATCTCAGGAGGTCAAAACTTTCTCAGTTCACTGCAGAAAGATGCGAAGGAAAGTACCTGTACATACTGCATCTACGTTTACTACCTCTTCGTTTGCGAAGCAAAGATTAAAGAAACAAATATCAAGACAACGGGATGATCTCTCACAGAAGAGGGTGCTTGATACGGTATTGAAGAAAGTAACGTCAACTTCGAACACATGAACTGGCAGTTGTATTATCAATTTTTTAAAATATTTTAACTTTTACAAAACTGTGATTATGGAATTTTTTATACACAAATAAAACACCGAAGACGAAAATAAGATCAAGCACACCACATCGATGATAAAAAAAATGGTGGTGTTAATTCATCAAGGTTTCAAACATCGACATCAAATCCCCATTGTCAATGTTTACACGGCAGAAAAGACAATTTGATTATTCTTCCCAGTACATTTTCGTGTGATAACATATACTTTAGTTTGTTATTTTTTGGAGCGCGATGCCTAGTCTTCACGATGGAATATCTCACAGTATTTCGCGTTTTTCTCGGTCGAGTCGCTAGATGCCACATGATCACCAGCACTGCTCCATTCGGTTGCGATCATGCGACATCTAACGGCGCGACTGAGAAAGACGCGAAATACCGTGTACACAAGGTCTCACGCGCCAAGAAATAAAAACCCAAGTATAGTAATGTAGGGGCAACGAGTTACTATTCTTATCTGTGGTGTGAACGGTTGCGTGCCTGTCAGTTGTTCCGAAGTGGCGAGTTCGATTTCCCGCCGCCAGCGATGCGCTAGTTCCCATATCGTATGAGTATGTGTTATGTAATGGAACTCGTTCGAACCATTTGGTTTCCCATGCTAAAATTTACTTTGCAGAAACATCCAAAGAGTTGTGTGCTGATGGTGTAATTAGCTCTCGCATATAAAATTGATTTCGCGTTCTCGAACAGTGACATATTACGAAGGCATCGTTACTCATTACGTTCGTAAAGTCACTCTGCTTGTCCAAACATCTTACACCTGTAGACCAGAATGATATTTTAATAAATTATCAGTATTGATATTTAATAAAAAATAAATAAACCGATACGAAAATCAAAAAAAAACTTCTAAAATCATCTAAAACTGGCAGTATCGTAACGAGTGCAACCAAAACAAATCAATGATCGGGATGTGTCGTTAGACCAAGAAATTTTGATTCTCCTTATTTTTGGTTTTATACTTTCTAATTACTAAATGTTGAACTAATCATTCGTATCGAATGATGTAATTAGTGTAATGGTTGTGTACATCTATCTTGTAGTTCGTAGCGAAACTGTCTATGGATGTCTTCCCATTTTTAAACATCACATATATATTATTTTATATTCCTTGTACGATGATATGTAAAAATGATTAGTAAATGATCATTTTTCATATAATTGAACGCAAGACTTTTGACAATTTTTGAACAGTTCAGTACTTTTTTCTTTTGTTAAAAGGTAAAATAGCATTTTCGAAAAATATAGTATTTTTGCGTTAAATTTTGTATTTTTCCAGGAATGTGCAGTTATTAAATAAATGAAAATTATATTAAAATTCTATTATCTACTTCTTTAATTGAAGTATATTTGACATTTTAGGGTCGAGTGTATTACAAAAGTGCTGCAAAAATTTCTAAACGATTTAATAACCAAAAATTTTAAAATAGACTATGTTTACAAAACATGTTTTTCAAATTTCAAATTTTTAATTTTTGTATATCAAAATTTGCATTATGCATATATTTATACTTACATATATTTCCATGTTTCTAAAAGTTTCGGGCCTTGAAGTCTGATGGTCACATTTTTACTTTTCCAAATTGCACAAAAATGTGTATTTAATTTTCAACATGCTGAAGTTTGTACATCATTTTAAATGCATCAATAATAATATTAAAGTAATGATGGTGATTCTGATGTAATATTTTACTACTTTCTTAAATTGGCAGAGGAATCTGAAAACGTTATCAAATGGCTGGTTTAGGCAAAACCGAACCGGAATATAAACAACGCAACAAGTACCCCATTCACCGCCGCTCCCGGTGGCAATGTCATTTTCAGACGGACGGGGC
>BOPP01000055.1:1844479-1863382 GCA_017312745.1 Gryllus bimaculatus
CCCCGCCCGTCCCCGCCCCGTCCCGCCCCGTCCCGGCCCCGTCCCCGCCCCGTCCCCGCCCCGTCCCCGCCCCGTCCCGCCCCGTCCCCGCCCCGTTCCCCGCCCGTCCCCGCCCCGTCCCCGCCCCGTCCCCGCCGTCCCCGCCCGTCCGCCCCGTCCCGCCCCGTCCCGCCCTCGCCTCTCATACTCTCTGATCTGCTCTGCTTCTGCTTCGTCTCGGGACCGTCTGCCAATGACCGCTGACTCCTTTTTTAGACTTATTCCGCTCCTTCTGGCGACTTTTCTTGCTCCCTTTTCAGAAAATTTTCCAGCTCTGTATTACACCTTCCCACCTTCAGGCTCTCTTCACGCACCCTTCACCCTAGTATTCCCGTCTTTTCAGTTTTATTCCCCTCCCACCTCTCACGCTCCCTTAAGCGCCGTTTCAGCCCCTTCAGCCTCTCATCAGCGTCCTTCGTCTCCTTCGCGTCACCTCTGTTCTCCTTTTCATCCATTCCTTTGCACACTAACCTTCCTCCTTCATTCCCATCCTACACGGCCTTTCCACTATCCATCCGTCCCATTCCCCTGCCCAGCCCTATTCCTCTCCCATTGTGCCTCCTTTCTTCCCTGTTTCCACCTCTTTTTCGTCCGTTTCCATCGATTTCTGCTCTCTTTCCGCCCTTATTCCGCCCCCTTTCCCAAACCTCACGGCTTTCTTCCTGCGCTTTTCTGACCTCGCTTCGCCTTATCTCGTTAGTCACCGCGTTGGCCCCGGCGTCGCTGCCCCTCCCGCCGCCCTCTCTCATCTGCTACACGAGGCGGCCTCGCAGCCCGCTCCTATTGGCGTGCGTCTGACATTAAGTAACCCGACGTCCCCTAGGAACACGAGGTAAGATACTCGACGTCAGGCCGTCCGCGCTCAGAATAGAGGGCGCCCGGGCAACTTCACGAAAACTTCAGCCCCAGGGAGGACGGGGAGATGTGAAGTCTCTTGACTGTCGACACGCTTCCCCCTCTTATGCACTCCCACAATCTTCGACTTCACAATAAAGTCGTGAGCTGCGACAGCGGTACTCGTGCCATTGCTTTTGTCTGCTTCTGTATATTGCAGTTGCGATGAGGCGATGAAGCATGGCGTCATGGAATCCACGATTCCAATTTCAAGTTTTGTTGGAATTTTGGTTGTCTGGTTTAGCCGTTTCAGCTCTAAATATGCTTTACAGAGGAATGGTCGACGACGTGTGTTGTCACATTCTTAGAGAGTAGCCCTTCACTGTGTTTACACACGTTTGTCAGAAATCTGTTAATGCGCAACTGCACTACGTTCCAGCCTTTCTACCTGTCGTCAGTAATAATGGCTAAATTTTAACAAATATGTATCTCAAAGTTTACTATTTTCAGGAGAGGGGGAAAGTTTGCCAAAATTTCCTTTACAAAACTAATAAAAAGGTTGTCTTTAATTTTCATATTGAATTAAAATTTCCATAAATTTTAACAAATTCCACGTATTTCATGTGATATTGGTTACTTTGACTTCGGCTGAAGATCTATCATACCTTTTTAAATGACATTATCTGAATGGTGCACGTTTCTGCAGTTTTGAAATTACATCAGGTTGGCATGGATTTTTAGTAGATAATTTAAAGGTTTTTAACTACGATTATACAATGCCGTATTTGCATTTCCTGGAAACTGGAAATTTTTTCCTGTCTTTACGTGAACTGTTAAGTGGTTGCGATGCTCACAAATAGCTTCTGCATGGGTATTCAAGGAAGGGGGGCACACTTTCAGCAGCAGGGATTATGAAAACAAGAAGTAAATGTAAAGTCCAGAACGCCTTTAGCGTGATAATACAACTCCTAGATGGCATCTGTGCTTGGTGCAGAAGAATCAATGTTCAATATTTCGAAATTTTACAAAATTTGCGTGGTACACCCATCGAAATGAACAAAACCATGATAGGTGAATCAGGAGATTGGATCGAGTTTTGACTTTGGCTTTTCTTGCATTGAAGAGGGGATTGTTATCCACACATTGGCCGCTACAAAGCGAAAAATCACTCAAAGCTGACATTCGTCCTTCTTGCACCAATCCACGGGGTAGAATAATGTATAAACCAATGCCTATTCTAGAAGAGAATTACAATGTTGACCGGCGTAACGCTGGGCCGAGAGTAAGATTGCAATGTAATTGAAGGAAAAGTTTTAAAATTGAAGAATTAAAACCATATTTTTTACAATATTCTACTCACATTCTAAAAACAAAAACAAAAACGCTAGGGTCTGTCATCTCTCCCCCCTCCGACTGGTAAGCAATTTGGTTTATCCCGTTTTGTATTCAAATATTACTTTTTTCTCTAGAATTGGTGGTTTAAAATGTTGGCTTAAAAAATGGATAAAATTAAAAACGGTACGTCTGTCTGTGTAATAATAACCGTTTTCTCGTGTAGAAATCCTAATTTGTTTGTGTTGGTAATCACAAAGGCGTCATAAGAATTTCATTTTGCCTGAATTTAAGTATTTTTTAGGATAAAATATCTGTACATTTTTGTTACACAAACAATTCAATCACTAATTAGTTTTCCTTTAATGTTATTGTACATTTTACATTATTATGAATGCGACAATCTCACTGTGGTACTCCATAATTGTGGGCTTTCCAATGCATATTTGGTTGAACATTTTTCAGGATGTTTAATCGTATTAAGTGAATTTTGTGTTCTGTGTAAATATATAACTTCAAAACACTAATATTTAAAATTAAGCGTGATATGTTAAATACAACGTTTATTCTGTTGCCAAAACTACCTATAATTCCATTTGTATGTATTTATTTAGTGCAAATTCAAAGGTAGTTCATGCTGGCTTTCAGGCCCCTTAATTTCTTTTATAATGTGCCACACTATTGTTATTGTATTTTATCCAAAAATGTGAGTAAAGTACGAAGTATTCAAAAGGTGCATAAATTGTCCCTTCGCATCGCAAACTTGGAACGTCTAATAAACAGGGCAAATTAAAAATTATTTATTAAAAAGTATTAAAATTTTAAATGTATTGATATTCGTGGTACCGTTCTGCGCCTAGATGAAGTAAGATGAGTATCTTTGCTTATGAAACGACTCCATCCTGACAACCTTCACGATTCTCCTATCAAGTGAGTCGCGGGAATCTTTAGTATATAAGTGTACATTTTCAGAGTCTCTCTTGTTGCATTTTAGTCTTTTTGCACTTTTATAGTGTTTTAACCATAAATGCTGTTTTTCAGAAATGGTAATGAATTTCTTATTTTCTTTTCCGAACAAACCCGAGATCTGAGCTTCGTCGTCGTTCGCCACGACAGCCTGCATGCTAGCTTGTTGACAGCCATCCAGGATTTTATCTCGTCGTTTATTTATCTATTGGAATACTGTGGCTGACGGCATCTGAAAAGTTATCGTACTCCCCGTTTGTTTTTTAACGACACCCGTTTCATCGTCATTTCGTGCCGCCAAGCATGAACAGTTTTGATTCCTGATGCGGTTAAGAAGGAGCGTGCACGACATGTTTTGCATTTCGCTTTTAAAAATATTTCCCTATTTCGTATTTCCTGTGTAGCGATAGGTGGCTTTGAATCCGTATCATATATTGTAAAATATTTCAATTACTGGTTCAGAGACTTGCATGAAATGCCGGGGGGTCATCATTTACTTGCATGAAATAAATACTAATATGATCCCTTATTTTCTTTGGAATGTTGTGACATTTATCTTCATCAATTATCTTATTTACATTCATATTATATTTCAAATAGCTCAATGAAAATCTCCAAAATACCCGAATCTCGTCCTACCTCAGGCATATTGAAGGAGTTATCACAGATCCGGGTGTACGTAGTAAAATTGTGGATTGGAGAAAAAATCTGGTTAGGAATTTTTGGTTTTTGGGTATGATCCCAGTATAGGGCCTCTAAAATGAATTCAGTCTTGAGTGATTCTGACTCAAATAATACGTTTATTACGATGATTTGAAAATTTACGTTTATTACGATGACGATATATCGCCAAACGAGTATTTTGTACATGTCTGCCGATAGGAATTGTGCTTGTTGTGTCCCCTGTGGTGTCAGGAAGGGCTTCCGGCCGTAAAAACATCGCTAAAGCAGGATAGAAATAGCTTCTGCTAAGGGGACTCTTATGACCGAAGGCAGAGTTGCATCTCGTTTCATTCCCCGGGAGGGCTCCTTTCTGCTGAAATGTCCCCGAATAAATTTATTCCTGGAGTGTTTTGTCGTTGCCTTCTCAACAGACGCTATGCACTACGCTTTGGGACGTTGAATTTTGATGATAGCCCAGCCACTTGTTTCTGTATCCCTTGCTATCTGAAAGCCATATACTATTCTGTGTTGTTGGATTTTCGTGAAAGGAGGGGTTTAGTTTTCTGTATACGTTAAAATTGGCGTTTCCAATGACTTTGTTATTGCTCTTTATCCAGCGGTAGCAGGTCTACGTAAAAACGCATCGGTTCTTGTTGGATTTCAACCGCACTTCACTGATTAGAGGAGGCGGAGCGTGAGAGACTGCGATTGTACTTTAATTATAACCACTAACGATCGGTCGGATTTCTCCCACTGCCTACTCCACTTGAATTGAGCGGTTAATGGGCCTGCAGGGCGGAGGTAGCGAATAAAGCGCATTGGCTGACGCTGCGGGACAGCCGGAGGGTTGAAGTGCACGTTAATCTCAGTGATGCCTTCAGTCTTACTCTACCAATTTTACTCAAGGGTGTTGAGGCTTCGAAGAAAAGGACATCGCGACTTTGTCGGATTTCATCGCCTCCTTTGGGAATGCTGTGCTCCTCCACTGCTTCTGGGGTTACGGCTACATACAGCGATTCCACTAGAGTATACTTAAGCTTCGTAAGGCTAGGAACCTGGATATGATGTTTTCCCAGCTGGAAGCTACTCCAGATCTCAGGTCGACAGGATCGGAAAAGATGTACTAATTTTACAGAACAGGCAGTTTCTTTTCTATTCTTCCTTCCCCTTCTATTCCCTTTTATAATAAGTGTGTGCGCATGTGAGGGTGGGAGTTAATTGTATCCCGAGAAGCGTCCACTTTTCTGACAAATTTAGTCGGAGGTCGACTCCATAAACTGAAAGTGACTACAGCTTGCGATGCTCGGACCTAAACGCGACATCCTGACTGGTTTCTTTATGGTTTAAATGGGTAAACGTTAAGCGAATTCCGGGATAGCCCTACCTTTACCCTGCCTTGTTGTAAATGCTTACATTTACATCTCCTGTAATAAATGTTTTTTAATTTTGTATAAAATAATATATTCCGTCGAATTGTGAAGAAAAAAAACACCACATGGCACTAATATAGGCCTTCTTTTCTTCTTCTTCGTTCTTCTTCTTCTCTTCTCTTTTCTTCTTCTTCTCTCTTCTTCTTCTTTCTTTGTCTTTCTTCTTCTTATTTCTTATTTATTATTATTATTATTAATTATTATTTATTAATTGATTATTGTTGTGTTGTTCGTTGTTGATGATGGGTTATTTGCTAACATAGATGATGTTGGCTATAAAATTGTAACGTGTGTTAAAGTAGTTGTTCTTAACAAATACAACCTCCAATTGTGGATACGCCAAGTTAGTTAGCGTGTTTCTGGACGCTTCGCCAATTTATATAAAACCAGTAAACAATCTTTAGTTCAAGGCAAATGCAAAATGCGCAACGTCATGGTGTGACACAAGCTCCACATTCATAATTCGGGCCTTTATCTTGCGTAATGAATTCTACTGTAGATTAACTACACGCCTTCCATATACGTGTTTTAGTTACACGAAAATTCTCGCCGCGCCAGGGGCCGTTCAAGCCACAAGTGGGAGAAACACCCGCTGGGTGGCGCAGGGTGTTGCTTTCCGCGGCACCATAGGCTCATCGTTCGCGAGTGGCTGCCTTCTGGCGACCGGCGCATTGCTTTGGCGGCCGGGATTGGGAAAGGGGTGCAAGGATAAGGGCTTACGCCAACCCCAATTGGCCGCACGTTCCACTCAAGCGAAACTCTCGCTTCCGCGTTCCGCCAGCCTGCCGCCACCGGCCACGCACCGCCACCAGCCCGCCGCCCCGGCTCCGCCACCGCCACCGCCACCCACCGACCGCCACCGCGCACACGTCACCACGGCCACCGCTCACCGGCCACCGTCACCGGCCGTACCGTCACCGTCCACCCACCGTCACCGTCACCCCGTCAGCCGTCACCGTCACGCACGGTCACCGTCACCGTCACCGTACCGTCACCGTTCACGTCACCGTCACGTCCCACCATCGCCGGCGCCGCTACCGATATCCCCTGCTACACTCACCGCCGTCGTCGCCGCTTCAGATGGTGCTACCGGTATATCCGTCTGTCCCTGCTACCGCCACAACTACCACCACAGCCCTCTCCTATCGTCATCCCCACCACTATCGGCACCTACCAACTATTTCGTCACAATTGTAGGCGCCCAGCCCCGCCATCACCTCCATCACCATCTTTGTACGCGCCAACAACCACCTCCACCACCACCACCATCATTGAACGCTCAAACCACCATCAGCACTATCATTACCGCTATTATCATCAGCAGGACCACTCGTCACAACCACCATAATCACCACCCGCGCTACCATTATCGTCTCTGTCACCACTATACATTACATCACCAATCTCACCATCGCATCATATCGTAATCACCACCACCGTAATGCCTCATCATCACCATTACCTTCACCTTCCTCACTCATCTGCAATCATTACCACTGCTTCATCTGCCACAGCCAGTGTTGCCACTACCGCCGTCTATTCTGTATGCCACTTGGTCCATTGCCTCAGACGTCATCCTTTCGATGAACGTTGCCATAATTACATCATTGCCACCGTAATGTTTCCCTTTTACCAACTCTATCATCTAACTACCATTTCTGGTATCTAAATTACCATCACTACTACCTAAACAACTGTCATTACCGCCAATACCGCTATTACCATCACCACTACCCACCCTACCGCCACCGCTTCCGATACCATCATAACAGTCACCACTACCATTAACGCACCTGCTTCTCCTATCACCACCATCACTGCTCTCGTTCGTTCCAAGCCAACGCGCTCACGCCAAGTGGCAAGTTGCACCACTCTCGGAAAATGAGCTCGAAATGCGGGCGCCACGCTCAACGATGTAACCTGCACATTAACGGCGGGTGAAATATCTACTTGGCAGCCAGTGTTTATCCCAAGGACGGACCGAAAAAAAGACGGAAAGATGTTTGTTCCGGAGAAGATTGTATGTGAGCTAGTCTTACCAGCACTAGGACTCTCCACGATTCCGAGTGTTTTTTGATGGAGCAATTTCGCTCCATATAATGTAATATCATATTTCATTCCTTTGATTTTAATCTATCATTTTATGCATTCAAATCCCAAATTCGCCTTGTTTTTTGTTTAAAAGTTTATTTCATTGTGTATTGAGATCACAGAAACTATTTTAGAAATATTTGTATTCTTTGTTGACACTTTGATTGCGAATTACTATAACTCTGGAATAAAAATTATTCCGTGACCAATCTGAAAAATGTAAAAAGTTATATTATTATATATTGAAAGAAGAAAGGAAGAAAATAATAGCTTCTATGTATTCTAATGTGTATGGGCAAATTGGATATGCTAGAATAAGGAGCGACAGCGCGAAATGCGGCGAAGCGACCTGTTGATGAACAAAATTTGAATTTCATATCGTGTGAAGCGGTGAATTTGGATTGTTATCTTCTCTCTTCTATCACACGTGATTCTTGAATTGATCCCTCCATTATCTCATCATTGATCCTTTATCCTATCCGAATTTTATCAATATTAGAGTGTATTAGTGAGGGGAAATGGACAAAAGAACGAGCATGGTTAGTGGCCCGTTTGTTTGGGTATTTCTCGTGCTTTCTTTTGGTATTGACCGGCGAAACCGTAGAAATGTATCAGAGCCGTCCGATACAAGTTTCTTCGAGACATCAGTTGAATTCGACCTAGCTATGTAGCTAAGGTCGAAACTCCACCTCTGTCGATAATCGGACCCTAGGAGCTCTTGGTAGGAGTCGCCGCAGTCAACGAAAATGCTGGCTCTCAGCTAAAATCAGCCCTAAGAGAAAATCGCTGTCCGGCGTTGGAGGGCTGTGGTCTGGCGTTGACCTTCCCGTATTAGTGTTCTCCTGGTTACGGAATTGTATTGATGACTAGCTCTCGCAGCGGCGGTAGTGACAGACTGTGATGATCACCACGAGGTCTATTCGATCTCGCCGTGTGAGAAAACCCGGGAGAAAGGAACTTGCGTCCCACTCTGTGATCTGCCTGAAAGCCACGACGGGCATTCTGCCAAAAGACCGTCTTCCTTCCTCCCTTGGAGTGAAAACGAATGAGACGGTTGTTCGATAGCATTTGAATGTACGTTCTCCTACTGGAAATCTCTTGGTTAATTCCTCCGTTAAAAGAAATGAAGCTGCACGAATCCGGGGTGGGAAGTGGGGTTATATTCGGATGTGCTTTAATGCAATGACACATCGCTAGACAGAAAATAATAATATATTTCTGGAGACAAAACGCAAGGCGTGGATTGAGACGAGTTTTCCTTCAAAAACATTATTAACCAAAAACGCTTGTTTAAGATCTCTTAATAAGAGGGTTATCACGACCAGTAAGAACGTGTCTTTGTGAGAATTATGATGCTCACATTTTTTTAGTTTCTTGTTGTTCGTTGATATGGTTAATTTGCTTTAAAAAATTGAAGACGTTTTTTATGTGATGTTTGTTGATAAGTATTTCAGAGAGAGTAGGAGGTGATGCGTATTTTCTCGGAAATATTTGCAAATGGGACAGAATAATATGTCTGGTAGAAAGATAGCGGATTTACCGTGATAACAATATTTTTCCATTTCTCTTGTTAGTAAACTATGGTAAGTAAGTTTACATTGGCTAATTATTAAACAGTCCAGTACAGTTTATTTTTTCTATTAAGAAGATAAGGAAGATGGTCTTGAAATATATTTTTCTAACCTGATGTAATTGGTTCGGTGATTTGGTCCATTCAGTATTCAAAGAAGAGAGTAAGTCTAGTTTCAATATGCGTATATGTGCATTTAATTTAAAATAATGTATGTAAGAAATGCAAACAGCGCACCTAAATTGTTTACTAGTATTGACGGCTTAATTTCCGGAATTTAAAAACTTAATGGTAAGTTTAAAAAAATTATAAGCGATTGACATGCCCTCATGCCACCCCTTCACTGGATTGCTCTATGATAGAGGAGAAAAACCATGGAGAAGCACGAGGTTGAAGGTCCATAATATTGCCTGCAACATTAACCTTCTCTAAATGTTACGTGCAATTTCGCTACAAAATAGATTTATTGGTTATTGGGTCTTTGACTTCCTCGTGGTTACAGGATTCACGCAACTCCTGGCCACTAGTGAATTACTTAAGGCGAAGGTGAATTAATCCTTGCCACAATCCCAATTTGAAAACATTCTTGACGTATCTATTATTGTGGTGTAGGTAGCCATTAACAAATACGGTGATATGGAGTTACGATCTAATCAGCGGATGATAGAGGTAAGGGGGAATGATGTATATGAAATGCAGAGGAAACGGGTAAACCCCTAAGAAACCTAGTGAGTGCTGGAGTTGTTCCTCACAAATTTCTCGGGGATTGGCCGATGATCGAACTCGGTCCCCCGCGGTGGAGGCATATACACTAACCATTTCATCACAAGTCACGACGTAGCGTGCGAATTGTTCAGCATACGCATTTACTAGCATGTAGACAAGCGGGGATGCGGAGGCATTGGTCTTCTCCCTTCGTGCTCACCGATGATCTCTACACGAATATGGTACACGCAAAACGTAGGTCGGTTATAGTAACGTAATAGCATATTTTGGCGATGATTTGAGTATCAATATTGTTATTAATTTTCTTCACGTTTATAAATATGCTTAGAGTGGGAGGAAGTAGTGAAAGTTATTAGAAAAGTTGGTCGGGGAGGTGAGCTGTAAGCCGGCGTAAAAGTGCAATGGCTTTATTTAAGCTCTCCGGAGCAGCGCAGGAACTCTGACGTGGCTGGCGCAGACGAGGCAGGTGGAGGGGGGGGGAGGCGAGAGGAAGCACAGCAAAAATGCGCCCGAGACGCTGGCGGATACCATGACTGGATGCACTCGCGATGACTTGGTGGCCGCTGCTGAGTGCTCTCCTTCAGGACGGAGCGAGGGTGGTGGCGGGGAGCTTGAGGCGGGGTTATTTCCCGTTGCGCTCTAGTATCCACATTACACAAGGCGGGCGAGGTGCAGAGAGCGCGCGGCGGGAAAGAGGAGAGAGGAGAGAGGGAGAACGGTAATGGGGAGGGAGGAACTGGGAGGAGGAGCGAGGAATCGTGCGGCACTAGGGTATGTGAACAGTGATTTATAGGTATGTAGGGTATGGATATCGGGGAGCAAGGAGGACGTGGTTTACGGGTGATCGGACGAGAAGGAAGACGGGAGACGGGAGGAATACGGGACGAGTGGAGGAACGGAAGAGGGAGGACGGAGAGGGAGGAGGGAGAGGGGATAGGGGAGGAGGATGGTGAGTGGGGACGGGGAAGGGAGGCCGGAGAGAGACAGAGTGGGAGCATGCTCATCGGTGGTGTAGAAGAGGTACGGTAGGAGTAGCGAGGAAGAGGCGGAGGAAGTTCTCAGGGATCGCAGCTGTTAGACGCCAGAGCGCAGAAGCGCTCCGGTGGGTTGGGAGGAAGGGTGTTGGGTCAAACATCCGCCCCCCTGTGCGTTGCCGCTGAGCGACTTGCTCTGCTTACATCGTTCTCTCTTTCTCGTTTTCGCGCAAGCTAAGAACTTTCTTTAGATTTGCTCTTCTTCGCGCCGTTCAATCGGTATGAACTTAGGCAGGGTGGGAAACAAGTTTGAGTCACGTCTTTGAAGGGTTTTCAGGTGGTAATTGATTCAGGTATGCTGCTTTTGGATCGTTAACAATCGTTTTTGAAAGGAAGCTCCAAACGATTTGTATTAGTATTCAAAATGAGTCTTGTCGGTAGCGTCTACGATCTCCACGATCTCCATTTTGATTATCTACGAGAGAGGCTCTTTATCTCTGATTAAAGATATATAAAGGGTTTGTGACCAAATGTGGTTGCCGATATTATACGACTTCATAATGGTAAAAGGACGGTGAAGTTTCTAAATATTTTATAATATTTTGTTATATATTTAAAAATATAAATATATTTTTGGTATCTTATAATAACATTGACGGAAGCGCGGGCCTCATGGGCGGAGTCTCGCCACGTAAAATAAGGCATCAACTCAATTCAGTAACATTAATTTTTATGCTACGTTATTGATCAACTATTGCTTCCTAAAATAAGATGAGAATTGTGTTTAACATTCAAGGAAGACTTTTCTGTTAAAAACATATATCTGTGTCAGTATAAGGGATATCCTAATGAGAAAAATTGTAATTTAATCCATTGTTTCTTGCTAAAAAGAACTGTACAAATATTCACAACTTTCTTACGTAATCTTGTTCAAAAACATGTACGATGGAAAAGAAAATGCTCACTGGCAGTACGTGATAGCATTAATTGCACACTTTACTGACCTCTCACTCTTATGTTCGCGGATTTATTTACGGATCCGGGAATTTTCATTAATTAAAATATATATAATTGAAATGCACATGCGATAAATAAAACGCTTTTTCAGAGATTTGGTGATATGAAAACACTCTACTAGTTTCGCACTAAAGAGATTCGTAATTTTCTAGCTAGAGACGTGGTGATTTAATTGGAAATGACTCGTAGGACATTGACTTCATGAGTGTGCAGGGCTTCCAAGCAAGGAGTTTGGGAATAAATCAGTCAATATGTAATTCAAGTTATAAAAAATGGAATGTTATTTGACATGAAGCACTGAAGACATGGAATATGGTTGATAGCCACATCCTGAAGGTCGGCGAGTAGCCATCTGTATCATCGTACGGTGCTTTTTGCGAGACCGACGAATGATGGGTTGACCCACACAGAAAGCGGACAATTCATTTTTTTCATATCTTTAAACTTTTTATTATGGAAGCATAAATTAAAAGAAAAAACGTCATGTGCTTAACGCTTCGTAGTTCACATTCAAACATCCGTTGTGGAATTATTTCTTCTTTCTTATATACTAGTGCCTCGGCCTCATGGTGATACCTGGATATGGAATAAATTTGATGGGTAATTATGAAAAGAGATTCTGAATGACCGATTATTAAAATTTGATATTAAGGATGATGGAGCAATGCTGGAGTAAAAAGTAGGGGAACGAAAAAGTTCAGCCTCTGTCTAGAGGAGAATTCTAGTGGCGCGGCGGTCTGCTCTAGTGGGTATTTTTCCATGGTTTCTCCACAATACCACGCGAACGCCGGAACAGTCCCCTAACAAGCGGGCAAAGAACCGAGAGCAATCCGTTTCTCTGTCTTGTCCCTCTCTCTCTCTCTCCCTCTTTTCTTACACATACTTGCAGTAACATCCACTAGAGTACTATACAAGCTGGAGGACATGTCTGAACCCTAGTTCATGTCTCAACTGGGACGGTGCTCTTATGGCAGATTTTCCGGAATTGAAACGCCCCGCACGTCAACATGTAGGTCGTCGGCGGATCTCACCATCCAGCGGTGGAGAAAAAGCGCCACCTTCGATCTAGAACATGCACACGTACAGTCATAGCACTAATTACAAAAGTACTTGACGCACTCTGAAAGAACTCGCTCTCTCGCAAAAAATCATCTGATTGACGGAAGACCACCTTTTGGACCACATATTTTCCCCCATCCGAGCCATAGTGTACCCGCTGTATTACGCCACTCGGCCGCATCGCTATCTAATGAGGCAACGAGGGTCAGTCTTGCAAAGAGCCTCCCATCGGCGCTTAGGGTTGCGCCAGCAACGACTTGCGGGAGTGCGTGAGGGGAGTGCGTGAGGTGGGGAGGACCGGCACCGTCCAAGCGTTAACGAGCGCTGGGCGAGCGCAATGCAGCGGACAGCGCGTGCGTGCGTGTGTGTGTGTATGCAGGAGAGTGGGGAGGGTGCAAGGCTGTTGGTGTGAAGTAACAGAAATTCCGGCTGCCCGCAAACAAAGCGTTGATAATGAGAAATGATACTTCCGTCGCTCACAGGGGACAAGAACTATATTCAATCCCCCCTACAATATTTCCAGCTTACACGCATCTTCAGACTCGTGTAATACATTTAAAAACGTATATACATTTGGCATTTTAGGTTCGGATTAATTCGACTGTTTCAGCTAGCGATGTTTCTTGGACTGGACCCTTATTATCTTTATTATACACTACCCTGGTGGTAAAGGGGAACATGTGGCGAGCGTGACGTATTCCCTTCGCTATATCACTTCCCCATCTCGATCAGGTTTTCGTCCAGTTTCCCTGATCCTCGAGCAAATGCTGAGATGGCCCCTTGTTTTGCTTCTGGACATAAACGTGGCTTAAAATTGACTTCTCCCCATAGCACATCACACAAACTTTTTTAACTGTTTTTGCCATAAATAAATAAACATAAACATAAACATATATCTAGCATATTTGGCCTGCCTGAGCTTTTGTTTCGTCTTACAAGTGTAGACTCTGAGGCGATTGTAATGGGACCCTAATGCTCTATTTTGCCCCGACTGGGTTCACGCCACGGACAACTAGCGTGCTGTCTAGGAGGCCTCCGAGAGGCGTATCTAAAAATGTGTAGTATATATTGTTACCCACCTTATAGAACTACTGTATAACATTCTAATAATAATTACAAAGAATGGAAACTGGTAGAGAATATAATTATTTTGCTGCTCCACGAAATTATTTTCAAGCATTTTACGGACCTGGAAAATTAGTCCCCGCGCTACGGGAATAACTGATACGCCGATGAGCGTTTCCTTACTTTGGCGGCGAAAAGTACGGCTCAAGTGAATATGTTTCCTAGCAGAGACGTACGCTCATGTGATGCTGGGAGATAACTTCTTTTTGATAGATGGAGCTTAAATTTAAAGTCACTCATTAAATACTGACAGTTATCTATGGGAGAAGACGTGTTCTTGAAGAATGCAACAACAATAACAATAACAATAATAATAATAATAATAATAATAATAATAATAATAATAGTGATAACAGTAAAAAGAGCAATGACTTTTTACTTTCCCGTTTAATACGTATATAGAGAGTAATATACGTAGTATATGGAAAGTTATGTAATGCAGTGCAAATTCGATTTCGGGATGTCAATGGAAATACACGTTTTTGGGTCCCCTGATATCAAAAAAGTGTTTTTTTCCTCCTCCAGATATGTTATCGAGTGGCGCACCGCCCCTGCCGGATCAAATTCTAAGCTGTCGACGTACTTGGCAGTGTAATGCGCGTAAGCGCGCGCGTGTATGTAAGGGAAGAGCACCAAGATGGAGATTTCGCGATCCGTGGCCTGTTTGCGAAGGTGCTGTTTTGGCATTGATGGGAGAAACCACAGAAAACTACCGGCCAGAGTAGCCGGCCACTTCAATTCTCCGCCAGTGGTTGAATTGGACCTTATTAAAGAGCTAAAATGGAAGAACTTCCACCATCGGGACTCGAAGCCTAGGACCTACGGCTCATAGGCGCAGCAATGTGCCTCTAAGATTTGACGGCCGGAGGCGCGCCGGCTGCGGTATAAGGAGCTCGGTCGAGGTGGGCTGAGGTTTAAGACGTTCGGCCGAGGCGGGCTGCGGGTTGAGGCGCTCGGCCGACGCAGGCTGCGGGTTGAGACGCTGGGCCGACGCGGGCTGCGGGTTGAGACGCTCGGTCGACGCAGGCTGCGGGTTGAGACGCTCGGCTGAGGCGGGCTGCGGGTTGAGGCGCTCAGGCCGACGCGGGCTGCGGGTAGAGACGCTCGGCCGACGCAGGCGTGCGGTTTGAGACGCTGGGCCGACGCGGGCTGGCGGGTCGAAGCTCGGTTTTCGGACGCAGGCTGCGGGTTGAGAACGCTCGGCTGAAGGCGGGCCTGGCCGGTTGAGACGCTCGCATGAGGCGGGCTGCGGGTCTTGGGCACGCCGGCCTGAGGCGGGCTGCGGTTGAGGGGCTCGCCGACGCGGGCTGCGGGTTTGGGGCGCTTGGTCGATCGCGGGGCTGCGGTCTGAGACGCTCGGTCGTACGCGGCTGCGGTTCGAGAGTCCTCGACTGAGGCGAAGACTGATGCGGTTGTAACGGCTCGGCCTGAGGTCTGCAGGCGGGGTCCACAAGGGATCGCGCCGGTCGCGGAAGGAAGCAGGCTTGTTGTGAAGAAAGGAAGGAGCGGCGGGCTGCGAGGTGTGGGAGCGGGGAGAGCGGGCAGGACAGCAGAGCGAGAGAGCGAAGCGCAGTCGGGCGGCGAGGAGGCGGGGCGGGGTGGACGGGCGCGGCAAGGAGCGGGTCGAGGCGTGCAGCGAACTCGCCTTGGCAATGGTAGGCTGCGCGCCGTTGCATGGCGCCACCGTCGCCACCGCTGCTGTTCCGAGGCTCTCCCCCCGCCGCCCCCGCCGACGGCGCGCGCGGCGGCCATGGCATTGAGCGCCTGCAGTGGGCCGAAAGCGCCAATGGCGAGGTCATATACTTATGGGAATACTGGAAGCCAATGGCTTGAAGGAGAATGCGTCACGCCCGCTCCAATAAAAAAATAAAGAGTTTACAAGAAGGTTTGGTGGATTAGCTTCTACTCGTCTTCTGACGGCAGGGAATTCCCCTTCAGTTTTTCCCCCTCGTCCGTACCAGATGGTCGCTTCTCTGCTGGTCTGATGCGACGGAGAGACCTTTAGGGGTGGATACTAAAATTAGAAAGGTTGGAAAGATAGTGGAGTAGTTTGGTACGCATAAGATATTTCTTTTTCTAAATTCATCTACAATGTTCTAGAGGATCATCGCAAGGAAGCAAAGGTGGTTTAAAATAATTTATCACTGGAAAATTTTAAGCTGATTTAAAACTTATCTTTAGATTATATTTTTTATATCTAATTTTTGAGATGCATACATTCTGTTTTGGACGCTGAAGATGCTGAGGTTTTGCTCAGCTTGAAAGTAAATAGCGTGTACGCTAAGCAACAACCCGTGAGACTGCGTCTGGGCAAACCCTATTGTCACAGTGTTAGAGGAAAATCGGAGTACGATATTCTACCAGGTTTATTGCGTTCTCCAGCGTGCATAAGAAACTTTACTTCATTAGAAGTAGTTTCAACTATGAACGGCCAGGGTATCACTTACTAGTGTAGCTAAACTAGTTGCAGTTGGAAACGAAGGAGAGACGCAGAAGAAAGCGCGAACAATGAAGATATGCTTCTCTGGGAAATTAGCGAGAGCAGTACACCCTGTCATTACCAATGGGATCAATATCCAGAAGCGCCAAGGATTCAAAGAACGGCAACTGAACCGTAAATACAAAATACTACCGGCCCTTGAAACTTCAAATGGTCACGTGGTTGACTGCGTCACCACCCTGAGCAGTCTGCTCTCGTGATAAGCAAGGCTATAATAAATTGATTGTCTGCGTTTTGCAGACGGCTTCCTTTTCTCGTGGACCGAACCATTGTGGGTTCAATTCTCAAAATGTATATACATTGTGGCTGACATGAAAAGCAGGGACAAACCATATCATTCATGTATTTTTTAAAAATTTATTCAAACTTGCGTGAGACCTGAAACTAGCTGACAGCTGAAAACTGTATGTATCGAAATTTGCAATAAAAATACATAAATATTAAACAGGAATTGTTATTTGACTTAATATTAAAAAAATAATGAAAAGAAATGGGAAATCGCAAACGAGTCCATTTCTATGTTTAATTTCAATATAAAAATGCAATCCCAATTTATGTTTCCTAAATAGTCGTACGGAATTAACATACATCGAATATTAGTCTCAAATTTAATTAAGGATATATTTGGTAGAACCTACATTTTGAATATGCGTTTCCATACGTGGCGATCCGAAAAATTAAATTAGGTGTGGCCCAAGGCTGATTTTTTTGTTGTAAAAATGGTTTCTTTAAACATTTTTACACCCGCAATTTTAATGAAATGACAAGATATATACGTAAAACGAAGTGTACAAAATCTACTTTGAGACCGTAGTGTGGCATTTCCTACCTCAAGACGCGTCGTTTCCCGCCCTCGCCCGTCCCTCCTTTTCTCCCCCCCCCCCGGCTGCCCAGCCACCGTGCTTCCTGAGGTCGATGCAAGGAGAGCTGCCGTCTTGCCTTTGAACGACCCAACTGTTTCCTCAATCTTCCTCTTGCAGCAGAATTCGAAAACAGTTTTCTTTACGTGTATTTACTTGAAGTGTTTAGACTTCCTGAATAATACTGCTTTTTGAATATGAACTGTAATAATTAGTGTATTTCATAAAAAAAGTTATTATTATCATAACACCTTTTACGTGAACCATTTCTGCTTTGCACGTACGGTGTTTAACACACATTTAATATCTATTCCTGGCTTTTCAAATAATATCTAGAAATATTAAACGTTTTCTTAGAAAAACGAAAATTCACAATTGTTTCAGCTCGTAATAACTCAAAGAAACAAACAGCAACCAATATTATTAGCTCTGAATATACGCATAAATTTACGGAAAACCGTGCAGCATATGGCCATGTAAGAAATGTTAATGGTTTTATTTGATACGCAGAAAGACTGGAAAGACACAAAAATGTATTTGGTGCCTCTGTGTCAGTTCATATTTTCATACATACCCGTCCATATTAGGCGCATATATTTAGAACAGACCTTCCTTAACGATTGGAGATAACTAGCAGTACAAATTAATTAACTACATGTAAAGTTTGCATTAGTTCATTTTTGCGACAGTTTCGAGGACATACTTTTTTCTCATTATCAGGCTAGTTAATAAGAATTTGAAACAATAATGAGCAATTTACTTAACAAATTAAAATTAATAATAATGCAGTTGTAGGTACAACAATTCAAGTTTATTACACAGCTCAAAGATAAGATTAAGATAAGAAACAATAAAATACAATAGGAATACTCAATAGAAGTCATATGGAGCCTGCCATTCACATAAACATCAAATTAAAAAAATCAGTCCATGGGATTTTTAAAAATTATTGACTTGTGCCAAAGTACCTTAGTATAGTAATCAGCCATCTTATGATTGCAGTGGCTAGGATCCGCCATGTGATGTTAGGACACAAAGAACTAACATATGCAGGGATGGCGCGTGCTACAGAGGACGGAGAGGCGGTAGGAAACCCAAGTTGAATCGAAAGTGGTAGCTTATTGGAGGAAGCCTTACAGAGCAAAGAAAATTAACCGCATTAACGAGTTTAATGACCGTAGCTGTTGAGGTGCCCAATCAAAATAACGTCTTATTGCAATACCTTATTGCATGACTTATTGCATTAGGAAATGTTTTATGTGTTATTCGTCGAAACCGAGAATAAAAATTCAGCATATCTTAGGTTGAAAACGGAAACAAGATATTTCATACAGTAACGCTAATGGGATAAATGTCAGCCGCGGACTGTCCCCGCGCTTCGCTTTCTTTTGGCTGCTGGCTCGGCCGGCACAGCGAGCTATGCGCCCGGGGGGCGGTATTTTTTGTTTCCCCTCGGTGCATAAGTGTGAAAATATTTACTCTGCTGCCATTAGATAATGTACGGTTTCTCGTGGACGAGGAAGCCGCGACGGCGGGCGACGGGTGGGAGAGAGCGGACGCGATAAGAAAGGAGGAAGACGTCTCCCCGCGGCGCGGTGGCCCCGCCCCCTCCTCCGCCTGCCGGCCTGTGACGTACCGTCTTCGACTCCATCGCCTAAATCTGCCTCGCCCCCTGCCTTGCCCCTGCCGCGCCCGCGCCCTCCAACGAGACGTCAAC
>BOPP01000055.1:1864266-1879116 GCA_017312745.1 Gryllus bimaculatus
GCCTCTCGCTCCTCCTCCTGGCTCCCCGCCATTCAAGACTATCGCCAGGTCTGGCGGCGTCAGGGACGGCGGCAGTGGCTATAGAAGGAACGGCAACTACTAGCATCGACTGAGGGGCGGTTGAGCTAAAGTCGAGACTGACACAGCGGAGGCAAAGTCGGGTTATCGAGAGGTGGCGTTGAAGTTGGAGTCGTAGTCAGCGCGGGGGCAGGGTGCACAAGGGGGCAGGGTGCACCAGCGAAGACTCGCGTGGATGTTGGAAAGCAACAACAGAGGGGCGGGGCTGGCTGAAACAATTTTGGTGGCGGGGGTTGCAGTAATCAAACGAAGTAGTGTCAAATTTTGGGACTTTTCTGGGAGCAGCACCGTGTGATCGGAGGTAGTATGAATGTTAGCCCTTTTACTATAGTGAATGTTTTATTTCGGGAGATGGCACTATTCCTCCCCCGCTGGAGATCCGGCGCCGGCCTACACGTTTATTTCCAGAGGATTTCCCCTTCATTGTATCTGTATCGGCAACCCGCCTCCCCCAGCCGTGACCAGCTCTAAGCTTCCGACGTGTGAGATAGTGTAGTCCCTTTAATCCTGTAGGTGAAAGGATGAGGAAGAAACGATCGCGCGCGGTCCGTGGCCCGTAGAGTACTGCATCGGTATTCGCCTACTTTTGATAGAAGAGACCATGGGAAACTACCGATCAGAACAACCGGCTGGTAGAATTCTCCTCCCGACAGCTTCTGAATTCGACTCACCCATCATGTCGAAAATCGTCGTCGGGACTCGAACCGTGGATCCTCCCGGACATAGTCTCTGCAGGAACAGCGGCAATGCAGGTCCTGGGCTAAATTCAGCCTGTCGCCGGTAGTATGGATAGCGGAAGAGGCCGTGTGGCGTTTTCGGAGACGCCGTCGGTCGGGCCAAGAATGACCACAGGGTGGAAGCGCCGGCGTCGCTGTCAGGGACTGTGGCGTCTGAATGGGGCGGCGACGGTGGCGGTTGGTGGCGGCGGCGGTGGTATTGGCGGCAGTGGTGGTGGCGGTGGCGGCAGTGGTGGTGGCAACGGCGGTGGCAACGGCGGTGGCAACGGCGGTGGCAGTGGCGGCAGTGGTGGTGGCAACGTTTAACAGGAGAGGGCAGCAGAGAAATGTTGCACTGCTTCGGCCGAGCGGTTCTGCACGAGGAAACGCTGGGAAAACTTTATACGGGGGTGAATGTGAAAGGTTGTCTCGAGCTTGCTTTGCAACGAAAGGGTTCTCTTCAGATATCGGAAGAAAAACGCTCCTGTAACATTTGTTTCTGGAGGTTTCTATTTCAGAAGCAAATTCATATTTTTCGCGGGAAACATTTTCCTCCAGAAACGTGTGATAAAGATGTACAAATATATTCCGTTGCACAGAAAAAGTTGTAAAATGAAACCTTTGCAATGGCGTGTGGTGAACATGCGTGTAAGACAAACATGAGAGTACCGAGAGGTGTCACCTAGGGGATGTGCACGCAATATATGAAATTATAAATATATTTGTAGGTAAATTTGTAGGCAGCGTAGCGTATTGATTAATTTTTTGAAATTATTTTCGAAGGAATTTTACGTGATGGATCCCACCATTAATATCTGACGGTGGGACTCCTCCGTAATATTACAGACTCCTTTGTCAAAACGGGCGTTGTACGAAAAAACACCACCAGCTGTGCACTTGGAATTTGAAGTGAACCCGCGAATTTGGATTTCGGTAGCCGTTGCTTTGCGGGGACGGCTCTAGCTCTAGAAAAGTCGGTTCGTTGAACGAAGACTTTGCCGCGTCGTCCCAGCAGAGGCCACAGCTCTGATGCGGGCGCTGTGCGGCGCGGTGCGGCGCGGTGCGGCGCGGCGCGGTGGGGCGCGGTGCGGCGCGGTGCGGTGCGGTCCGTTGCGAGTCGCGGCGCGTCTCTCTGGCCGGTCCCTCGCTCCATCTTCCTACGGTGGAGGCCCGGATCATTCGTCTTCCCAAGTCGCGCGCAAGCCTCTGTGTTGTGGCCAGTGCTAGTGCTTTTCGTTTCGTCAGTTGGAGTGCAACGTAACGTGCGTGATTCATAGCGTTATAGCGAATTGTATGTTTGCATGTGTGAATGTATGTATTGCATGCTTTTGTATGTATATGTGTATATGTATATGGGTGATAATGATATAGGTGCGTACATGTGCTGTTAATCAATTGGAGGTGTTCTTGTTAGTTCTCTGCCATAGTTGGGATTTCTATCTGAAATTGTGTGGATGGGTCACACGTTAATGTGTCCTCAATGTTAATGTATATATCATTGCAACCTATAACGGAAATATGACAATTTGAAAGGGGTAACAAGGAACAGTACCATGTCAACTATTTTTCTATGAAGATTCTCAGAGAGCACTTAATACGTGCCTACCAGCTATTCAATGGTCACACAATTTTGTAAGCACTTTTATTCTTTGGCACTTCCTATTCTATATCTTTGTTTCGTGGGACTCGGGGTCTCTCCTTTTACTTAAATGATGGTATCATTACATTGAATATCTTTATTTTGTAGACGAGCCTTAAAACTCAAAAGTTCCATTTTATGGACAATGTTTTGTAAAGATATCAAACAACTGCAATCATAAAAATCGATGCGGGATTGACCAGTGTGTAAATTGCATTACTTGAATTAAATTTCCGTTCAGTTTGAAGTACTGTTGTAATTGAATCTGGAACACATTTGGAAAATAACTTTTTTTGGTTAAATTCTATATTGCATACACGTTCCTAAATAAGTACGCCAAACTAAATATGCGTGTAACACGTCTTGTACCTGGCGTCTGGATCAATGAGGGACGGACGTTTTTCCATAAACGAATTTCTGTTTATCAAGGGCCCGCAGAACGTGTATTTGGTTTACACAACGTGATAGAGGAAGTAATTTACCACATATAGGGGCAAAATGTATCCTCTACTTCGATACAAGTAACCACTAGACTTTTGACGAAATATTGCCACTTTTCGCTGAAGTGTTTCAATATTTTATCTTTACTACGTAATTATATAGTATACGTGAAAGTAAAATGGAAGAAACGCCTAGAAATAAAATACAATTTAGAATATTTCGGTTGATTAGGATTGGAAATTGTATTGAATTTTCATGAAGTAAGTTAATTCTATTGAACTAATGAAAACCATATATATTAGACAAGGCTAACTTTTTAATTCGTTTCGAAGTTTATTTATTTCAAATAGAAATAACATGTGTAAAAGTAATATTGTTTGTATGTTATTAGGAATAACATTACCTACTTAAGAAATACGACAAAAGGTTACAGTAACCTAACATTTCGTGAAATCACTTACTTGAAAGTCGTCCACAAAAGTAAGTAAATGAATGTGAGAAGAGTGAACGAAATATGATGCCATTTTTCTGATACTACAAAAATTCGATTAAAAATAAACTCACAAAAATCACAACCATTAAAAACTAACCAAGGATTAAAACAAAGTTGCAGCCTTTCCCAATATTATTTAACATCTATGTACACGATATTCTTAGAGAATAGAATTAATAGTAAATCAAGGGATCGGAGATTGAACGGAATACTCTGCTATTTGCTGATGACCAAGTTATTGTGTACAAAAAGGAAAATTATCTCCAAATGGCACTCCATCAATTAAATCTAATGTGTAAAAATTATAACGTGAAAATATCAAAAGAAAAATCCAAGGTCATGGTTTTTAAAGACGTCTATCCGATTAGAACAAAGATATGCCGGGAAAACCAAACAATAAAACAAATATCACATTTCAATTATCTGGCATGTGATATAAGTTACGACCGGAGCCAAGATATAAAAAAGTAAATTGCCCGAGTTCCAATACATATGCGACACGCAACATAGAACATTAAGGAATTAAACTAGAAAAGACACTATATTTAAATTTTATAAAACAATGGCAACACCAGTAGTCCTGTATGGGAGTAAATATTGGATTCTCTCTCAAAAATAAAAAAAAAGAGTATTCAAGCTACAGAGATTAAATTTTTAAGGAGAGTTAAAGGTCGTACTTTGCTATACAAATAAAGAAAAGAAGATATAGGAAAAAAATAAATATATTAAGTCTAAATGATTGCATACAACTATACAAATAAAGAAAAGAAGATATAGGAAAAAAATTAAATATATTAAGTCTAAATGATTGCATACAACTATACAAATAAAACTGGAAAAAACATTCAGAAAGAATGGAGCACAATACCTAAACAAGTACTGCAGTACAACCCAACAGGAAGAACTGTAGGAAGACCACGCAGAAGATGGTTTCTGCCTAATCCCTGAAGTGCAGAAGAAGACGAAGTATTATATATATATATATATATATATATATATATATATATAGCGTGTCCAACATCTAACCGCGTCTGTTATAATGTATTGCAATATCTCAATCTCTAGAGAAAATAATATTATATTTAAAAAATAATTCTGTTTTAAACATTTGCGGAACAAGAGAATCCCATAATATCATGACGAATAAAATGTTATCAGTGGATGTTTATTTCATTTTTCCGTTTTAATTTTTTTGTTTTAAATTGAAAATGGCTGCGTGTTGACGGACGACGTATTGAACGCATTACATTCACGCGGTTGCCCGTAATGCACGCACTCTCACACGTACGAAACTGTTAACGAGGAAAATGGAAAAAATGCATTGGATCTGCACTTGACAGTGTTGTAGGTATTAAATTCGCGCACAGTGAGATTAAACAACTGGCAGTAGTGACATGAACCTCCGCAGCTTGTTTGTATATTCAGGGATTATTATATGCAAACAATGAATCAGAAGGAATTAATTTGTTTGCAATAAGAACATAAATCTGTTTATACTTTCTGCGCGATACGCGCTTCGTAATAAAATCGGGCGCGACGTGTTGAGGGACTCTTTAGAGGACACGCAAATTCAAATGAAGGAATACCGAAAGTAGGAAGGCGAAATTTATGAAGAGCGGGAAGTACGTCTCGCCAGTCCGCCAGTAACGAAAATATAAATAATTAGCTATATGTAGAAAAAAGGCCAGATTATGTATATTTTATTAGATACTAAAAGACGAGTATCTAAGTACGTTACAGAATACAGTCTATACTTACTTCACGAACCTGTACACGTTATTACCAAATATCTAACAGTTTTCAATTGATATCTTCATTAATGTTAACTATTTTCAAATGCAATACGTAATAAAATCACAATTTTGAATTAGGGTTTTTATTATTTATGTCTTTTAATATCCTAATTTAAATAAATTGAGCAATGTGGAAAATCAGTATTTATTAAAATTAGCAATTTGAATTTAATGTTTTCAATTGTTTTACTATTTTTCAACAGATTGCAGATATTGTTTTTAAAGACCTTTATTTCTGTTGAAGTTTTGAATACATATTAATATAATCGTTTTGGAGCTTCAAATCAACGGAATTCTGGACTTGATGAAGCCAGTATTTTGGCCCACACCATATTTATACACCAAACCACCAAAGTATATTTATACAGGGCTTCATTACATCTTTTGAATATTCTTTTACACTGTACTACCTTCCCTCACGACGTCACGGGACAGACGCTTGAATATCACGGGACAGACGCGTGAATGTTCTTGCCTGTCCGGGTGACGCCTCGTCGAAGGAAGACCACGATAAGATGGTCGAACCGTCGGCAACACAGCCTTCGACGCGGCGTTATCCGAACAGCCAAGATCATTCACATGACTCCGGTCGCGGAAACCTACGACTTCAGACGCACTGTGTTTTATTGCTACATACTACTGACGTTAGACAGGGAAGGTAATGCAAATTGTTCGTGAGACAATATTATTTAATTATCAGATTATATTCAAGAATGTTTTCATTATAGATGTCAATAGTGTTAATAAAGCGTAAATATTCACCACTTCCTGATTCGTCTGTATTTAAGTATTAAAACGGTTTTCTTGAAAGTAGTAGTTGCTCACTCAATTGTAGATTCACCAATGTTATTTTTCGATCGGAGAGATGAAGTAATGATAATAAAATCAATTTAACTTTTATTGGTGTTTTTGTGGATTGTTAATTAAAACATTTTTTAATTAATTTAATTACATGTCACTCTTACATCCGAATATTATTAATGAGAGGTTGTAATTGCTGATCTCTTGGGTAGAATCTTATAACCACCAATGAATGTATTTATATTAATCTGAATTACATCCTTTTCGTGTAATCTAAGAACACGGAACTACGTTTGCTAGAACTACCAAGCGCCGTATGTGTGATTCTGTGGAATCTCATCATGTAGATCCCAGATCTTTATATTGCAAATGGAAATTATGCGAATAATGAAAAAATGCCATCCGCGAGATCCCAGCAAGTATCTCTGCATTGGACTTGGAACCTTACCATTGCCTTACCTTGCCTATTTATTTACGAATCTGCAATATTTGTCAAAACTGACATACTTAATGGTGGGAACATGTTTTCATGCAATACTGATATTTATAATTACAACACACGTCGTAGAAATCACGTACATCAAGTGTCCGTATCAACAGCTCACTTCCAGAAATCCCCATGCAATTACGATACTTTACGTACGTTACTTTACAACGCATTGCCAGATGACATTAAACAATTGAAGTATGAACACAAATTTAAGTTCAAAGTAAAATCATTTCTGCTGCATTTTGAAACCATTAGAGACTATACTGATCATCAAAAAGAAAATTAATGTTTATTTTAACAAAACAGTGATATATTGAATTAGTTTTCATTGGTATGGTATATTTTTTAATAACTTAATATGTTGCTTCAAATAATGTACTTGAGCTTTCGGGTCAATGACCCCCATCTCGATCAGGTTTTTGTCTAGTTTCCCTGGTCTATTGAGCAAATACTGAGATGGCCCCTTGTTTTGCTTCTAGACGTAAATGTAGCTCCACTACGCGCACGTTTTGTTGTACTCTCCCTGCTTGTAGTGGTAGGAGTAGAGGTAAGGGTGAGTTACTATTTTGTTAGCAATGCAGAAAAATCAAACCTGCTGTTCGTTTACCTTTGCAAATACGTTTTATGCAACTCGGGAACGTAAATGTCTAGTTTTTCAAACGTCGCTTATCTCGTGCTTTATTAAATTTTACTTTTAATTATCTTTAACTTTTACTCATCCTTCAACTATTTATGGTTAAAATGATAGGAAGAGATTCTGGAACTCAAGGAAACGTGCGCAGATGATCTCCTCCCCCATACGTCACATACAGTTTTTTTTTGTTTTTGACTAAATAAATCTAAATTCATGTCTATACTCACCCTCTAAATAAAATCACTCTTACAGATGAAACTAGGCAGACTGTCTCCTGGGCAGGTTAAGTGACGTGTAGGCTTAGCAGGATGTTTCTATCCGCGGAACTGGAGGGCACTGAAAGGATGCCTAGTGTTCGGCATGGGTGTTTTCGCTAAGGTTCTGGATTGTTTGGTCTATTACTCTAGCTTCGAACCATATTCACGTCCATAATTGCTTATCATTCATTAACATTCAATTCCCATTATTATATTACCGATTGCCTCTACATCGTAGTGTGGTGGGCAACGGCAAACCATCTGGTAACTCGCCCATCATCCACAATCACGGTGGCTTCGTGGCGTAGTGGGTTACGCATTAACCTTCCATCGCCGGGGCTCGGATTCCCCGTTAATGTGCGTGGTCTTGGTAGCCAAAGCCAACTCTTGGAGGTTTTCCGCTGCTGCTGCCACACCCATTGCCTTTCATTCCACTGTTTACACATCATCATTTCCTTCATCAACTCTATTACTATCATCTGCTCGTGAGATCATCACTTGAAAGCATGAATAAGCTTAGAAGTTGGAGGGCTCTAAACACATAAATAAATAATTTAAAGAAAATACTAATCTTCATTTTCATCATCAAGGTATCCGTATCAAAACACGGATCACCACCAGAAACGTTGGCTGCAGTGTCACTGACGAGCAGCATAAGGCTCTTCCAGCGGTCTTGAGCCTCTCTTTCAAAATTGTGAGGTTAAATTGTTAAATTGTTGTGTCGTGTTGTGGAACTTCTGTGATACGTCAGCGTCAGGTTGTTACATTCTGTTTCGCCATTCGTCAATAGGTATCTAGACATCGAGCGTTTGCAGCCGATATAAAATATGAACTGGACATTTGCAAATTTTCTTAACTTGTCAACTGTGGGATTATAATCATTTAGCAGCACAACTGACTCTCCAAAAAGATAATATGAATGAAAGTCTTACTCACTGAGACGTTTTGAGATAAATTATTCATAGCTATTGAATGTTTCTTAATGACTGCCTCAAGTTCAGCCATAGTCTGGAGGGGAATTGTTGGGGTCCGCTGCTCTGATAAGTAGTCTTCCGTGGTTTCTGTGAGAAACTCCAGGCGAATGCCGGAGAAGTACCCTAACAAACGGGCCACGGATCGCGCGCGAATTTTCTTTCCTCTTCCTTGTCCTATCCTCACTCATTACGTACACACACACATACACACACATTCACTTCACCACTACACATGCCGGGAGCTCAATCTGGAGCTTAGAATTTGTTCCGGCATGTGCGGAGTCCCGTTGGTGCGGAATCTCGCTGGCGGGAGATAGCTGGATAGGGAAAATCCCGCAAGCCAACGTGCAGGTCGGCGCCGGATTTCAACATCCAAATGGGGAAGAACGTCGCCGTCTCTTGTGATAAAGACGTGAGCTGCACTTATGGGATCATAGCGGATGAAGCGCCCAGAATCGAAATAATCAACCAACTAAGGAATCTTCATTTACGATCCCAACTGTTTACGCAGCTGCGGCAGGCGTCTCCTGGTCGCCGCGCTACACGCAAGCGTGACGAGAACAGTGCGAAGCGTCGAACACCGCCGAGGGCCGCGCGCGTCGCGTAATTAGGGCAACCCGCCGGCGACCCTGACGCGCGCTCGCCGGCTTCTTCAGGAGTCGCCGCGGGCCGGGACGGGGGGGGCGGGGGCGGGGCTGGCGGGGCGTGGCGCGGGACCGGCAGACGCGTCGCTGAAAAGGGGAAAAGCTCGCGCCGTCGCCTCCGCCGCCCAGCAGCCGTGTCGTCCCGCCCGCGGACTCTTCGCTGCCGCCGCCCCCGCCGTCCCACCGGCCCCCGCCGCCGCCGCCGCCAAAACCACCCCGGCCCTCGCATCACGCTCGCTTCAGCTCGCTTTGGCCCTGACCACGTTTCCCTTGCCGCCGCCGCCGCCAGCGCCGTCAGGCGGACCGGTTGCCCCACGCGGCGTGCATGCCGCGCCGCAGCCTCCTTACCCGCCGCGCCTTCCCACGTCGCCCACTCCGCCCCGCTCCGCCCCGCCCCGGCCCCGCTCCGCCCCGCGACGACGCGCGCGCCGAAATTGCCATGAGAACGCCGCGCTCGGCCGGCGGCGGGCGACGCTTGTCGACGCGTTCTTTCGCGATCTACCTGCCCGCGACGCGGACGAAACTTCCTGCTTCCACTGCCCCCGGTTCCGGTATGCGGCGGTCGGAGCGTTTGGCTCCCCCTCGCCTTCCTACGAACCAAGCCACACGAGCAGACGTGTCGAACCGCCGCCGCACGAGGCACTTGCCCGGCGCTCCTGCGAGCGCGGGCAACTTCCCCTGGTGCCGCTCGCGTTTCCCCTCCAAGTCCGGAAAGGAGTGTTCAATCGCAGGCTGAAAAGGCGCGAAGTCTGGGAATAATGCCTTTACACGAAAATATTTGCCACAATTATTCTATCAAACTCTCGAGTTACATATTACTATTACATACTTTTTGGTTTTAAATTCTCTCTTACATTATTTTCCCTAGGGGCAGGAACATGTTTGAATGACAAAACATTTCCTTGTTTTCGTTTTTGTTATGTCATATTAAATCATTCAATTATTTATGAAATATAACAATGATGTGAAATGAATTAACAAATTTCTGTAACTTGGCAATTCTTTCCTACGGGTGGACAATTATTTTGGGAGACAAAAATCTTTGTTAAACCTCCTAACCTGAACTTGGGAAATGAATACTATTATTGCTCTCGTAATGAATCATAATTACGATACGTTTGAACCAAAATGTTTAATTTTACTCTCAATTGTCCATTTCAATTCTGGCTGGTGTGTTATTTAATTTTAATGAATTTTCTTCTTTTGATTTTGTAGGAGTGTGAATTATTATTACTAAGTTTGGGGCACTAACTGTTACCTGACTACTACAAAACGCTGTCATGAGCAAGGTGTACCATTGGAACGTTTTGTACGATCCTTATTTTTAAATCTCGCCCCAGTTGCTCTGGACGAGTGCCTACCAACTCTGGTGAGCTTCTTTCTGACCTTGACACGCCTGCCCTACAGAATGCTCATGTGCTTACAGCGCTACACCTCTTCGTACATATCAATGTCCGCTATGTACGTTGCTCACAACGGGATCGACACACATCGTTCAGTACTTCGGTTCTATCTGTGGGTTTCTTAGCGTACGTCCCTCGTCAATGTTCGGACGAAAATTGATTATGAGAAGATGGGCCACCCTACTTTGCCTCAATGTTGCCCAATGTTGAATTCGAGACTTCCGTTTCATATATTTGGTTCCGTCCGTGTTTTTTCTGTCCTCGGCTTCGCACGCCGCATCATGGCCCTCGAATACGCCTGGTCAAAAATTAACTACAAGTGCTCTATATCTTGCTTTTATCATCGCACTTTACGTTCTCCGCTTCGAGATTGACACTACCGCGTCCGGCCTGCGATTTCCTCGTTTTCCCACGTCTTATTACGTCGCTCAAACATACCAGGCCTAAATTCGCTGGCGCTCAACTTCTGCTGTCCCGCACTCTTACTTGCTCAGCGCGAGGCCGAAGTCTCCCAATCAGCACTTCCGTTACGTCAGTGCCTAAAGCTCTCGCCTTCCCACGCCCCTTGATGATGCCCGGGGCAACCTTTGCACAGAAGGACACGCCCCAGACATCGTGCACTATGTTTTATTTATTTAACGTTAAAAACAGTTGAATCTGTGTTTGAAGTACTATTTCTTCATCTCTGGGATCTCTACCTAACCCATACACGAATTAAATGAATTATGAATACAGGTAGCAAATAGCTTTTTTGGCAAGAATTGATGAAAAATATTCGCTCCTGTGTAATGAAAACCGGAAGAGGGGGTTTACAGCATCAACTGATGCCACTGCAGTACCTCTGACCGGCAGGTCCTAAGTTCGAGTTCCGACAGCGGCACGATTTTCGACACTAGCTTGTCAGCTAGATCGAATTCAGCTGCTGTCTGGGGGAGAAATCTAGAAGCCGGCTGCTCTGATCGCTAGTTTTCCGTTGTCTCTCCGATTAACAACTGGCGAATGCTTGAGCAGGATCATAATAACGAGCCATGGACCGCGCGCGATTTTTCCTTCCACTTCCTTGTATCCTCACCCCTTACTCCCACTTATACTAACATGCACTGCACTACCACATATGCCGGCAGACCGGTTGGAAGCTTAGAGCTTGTGCTATCAGCTGGGGCGGTGCCCCGCTTGTGAGAGATACCTGGTTGGGGAAAACCCCGCTAACCGACGGTATGTCGCCGCCGGATTTCACAATACAGCGGGGGAAGGCCAGCGCCACATCCCGAGCCAAAACATGCCCTACACTATCTGTACTAATGATCTTACTAATTGCGGGTCTGAAGGTTTCTGGGTTTGAAGGAATTTAATTTTTATGCGAATGGGGTGAGAAATGCTCCCAAATAGATTCCAGTTTACGCGTCTAAATTAAAATAAAACTTCTAGGAACGTGTCCATTTCTGATTTATAATAATATGTTGTTTTTGAATGAAAATCTGGGGCTGGTATGGAAGGCTTGCTGGATTCTGCTGCTGCTGGTATGGATGATGCCTATGTATAGTTATGAGGATATGCTAAAGTGTTTTTCTGGAAATATTAGTCTTTGTATTTTTAGAACAACGTAGTAAATGAAGCGAATAAGTACCATAATTTTCTTAATTAATAACTCCAAACAAGATCCGTGCGTGAAATACAGGCAAACTGCTGGGTAAGACGCATGGGGTCAACGAAAGTAATGGAGAAACAGAGTCGAATGATTAAAACAATGCATTTTGAAAGTAACTTAATTTGTTGATGATTAATGGTGACCCTCAAATATCAAGCGATTTTGAGGAAAATCGTATTATATATTTGTGCTCACCTTTTTGAACGAGGGTTCACTAGTGTCTGCATCCACAGTATGATTAGTCGTGGGGTGAATGATTGTGAATGGAATCATAGCCCAAATGCGATAAGTGGTGAAACGAGAAGCCAACGACACCTCAGCGACATGGCAGTGTAAACGCCTATACCTTACGCGAAACTGGAAACGGCAAACTTGGGGCTCCGAGTACTTAGTCTCCAAGCGCCCATGCCAAAAAAATGCGGAATTCATGAATTAATGTATGAAGATGAGTCATTTAAGTGACGGAATGGATTAATCCAGCTTTGCCAGCTAGCGGTGTTTCCACACCTGAGCCCTGTTTCTTTTTTTATTTTTATTTTTTAACCAAAAAAAATGTATGCCTAGGGATAAGGGAGACGTGCGGAGGGCGTGATGAATTCCCTTCACCGTATCTAGCATACTTGGACTGCCTGAGACTTACTTTCCGCTTACAGCTATAGACTGAGTATACGCAGCTCTATTTTTCCCCGCAGTGGGAAGCGAGTACGGGATCCCACCATGCAAAGTTAGCACGCTGAGCACCAAGAGCCACCCAAGGTCTGAATTCATGAATAATTAATAAATTAACGCATAGAACTTCTTACTTTCATCACTATCTGTTTTCATTGTTGAGCAACATGAAAATGAAAGGAAATGAAGATCAGGAAATAAAACATGAATACTTCATGCTCAGAAGTACGTAACATGAAATTCTCCACATCCTGAAGCATTTCAATTTTTTTTCATTCTGAAGTTAATTTGCCGTGTCTGTTACAAAACAGTTACCCAACAGTAAAGAATTAACAGATCTTTGTCTGTTGGGAAAATTCCGTTCTTGATTAATGAAAGTCGTGGTCTGGTGTCAAGCGTCGAACATCGCTGCCTACAGCGGTTCATTTGTGGTATACCAACATAAACAACCAGTACGTTCAATTGATGTTTAACTAGCGTATGATCATGGCGTGATGTCAGCCAGTCGTAGCTGCACTAAGGAGCCTTTTTATACCGAGCCGAGAGCGTGAACGAGTTTTAATGTGGAAGACCTCCAAGTGAGATTACTGCTCGAATAGAAAAAAAGAGTAAGAAAAGTGAGATTACGTAAGACGTTAATACCGTAGATATTGGGTTATTTCCCTCGTTAAAATTTGCTGCTGCATAAAGAAGACGATTACCCGCTAAATCCTTGAAATATCCACGACATTCTCAGTATCCTGAAGTTCTCTCTTGGAGCAGGAGTTAACAGAAAACTAGTTGAGCGGAACCAATAAAAACGAAAGTAGTTCAATGACATGCTTCTTAATACAAAATAATTTTATTCTAACCCTAATCACTTTAGGAAATGAAATTCCCAAATACGACACGCTATATCATTCTATTTGCTTATTTGTTCAGATGTATAATTACATCGACATGTATCACGTACGTGATATAGATTTTAAATTAATTAGAAAGTTAGCAGATGCGATATATGTATTTTTGTGTACAAGATATTTAGAAAGCTAAGAATATCGCAAATATACGTATTAATTAATCACTTAATGAAATATGATATTCATGAATTTTCGCAGTGCATATACACATTACATACTTTGTGATGTTACTGGCGGTAAGGAAGTCAACTAATAAAAGTATAATGTAGAAATGTCGATGAACTGTGATTGACTGAAGTACTGATAAGACGTTACCACGATCAACAAAATGTTTTTTTTTACCTTAACCTGCTTTCCATGACTTCGCATCATCACCAGACACATTTAGGCTCTGTCAGCCAATTCTCATCACCTTCTCACAGGATTGTTGATGACGATAAAACAGAAGAAGCCGGTTAAAACAAATGCAAAAGTTGCCCATGGTGATCACAGTTCATTATGTGAACCTGATATTTACCGGATCAAGCAGCTATTAATTACGTACTGACGTATCTGTCAGCCTCAGTGGCACATATATTTGGAGCAACGGCGAAGATGGCGGAGTCTGAGGCTGGAATGCCTTGTAAAGAATGAATTTTTCATTTCATGACTAGCGTGTTGGTGTCTGATAATTTCAGATATCTCATAGTTATCATTCATCTGTTCTAATCATTCACACTCCTTGATTACATTGCCATTCTAGTCGTATATACATTGGAAGTCAATTGCAAATCACACTTGTGATGACTCATTCAGGAAAAAAAGAGGGTATCAAAATGTTTCCTCTCTCGCGGACATTCGAAAGCGTACGACACTGTTAGAAAAAATCTCCCTTGTATTGATTTGATTGAACACTTCAATCCGAACTTCGCGCTTTTCCGCTTACTTCGCTTCTTGCCGGGCGCACCCGCGTTCCTGGCGGAGGAGGCCCAGGCGCAGCGAGGCCCAGGCGCTTGCGCCGGCGTTGCTGGTGGAGGATGTCCACGCGCAGCGAGGCCCAGGCGCTTGCGCCGGCGTTGCTGGCGGAGGATGTCCACGCGCAACGAGGCCCAGGCGCGCTCTCGCGTCAGCGTTGCTGGCGGAGGATGTCCACGCGTAGCGAGGCCCAGGCGCGCACTCGCGCCGGCGTTACTAGCGGAGGATGTCCACGCGCAGCGAGGCCCAGGCGCGCGTCTCGCCGGCGTTGCTGGCGGAGGATGTCCACGCGCAGCGAGGCCCAGGCGCGCGCTCGC
>BOPP01000055.1:1879799-1905877 GCA_017312745.1 Gryllus bimaculatus
GCCGCCGTTTGCCGCCCGGGAGGCCAACTTCCGCCCGGCAACCGCCGCCGACCGGTCGGACAGGTCGCCGTCATCGCCACGCCCGCCCTCTTTTACTCCTGCTCGGTCTCCGCCCTGCGCCCATCCTCGCCTTCGTTTACGCGCCGGCCCCCTCCCTGCCACTGGCCTAGTCACGCGCCGCCGCCGCGCCACACGCACCGAGACGCACCGCAACGCCCCGCTGTGGCAAACGTATCGCTTCGTTTCGCCTCGGTTTCCGCCCCGTTTCGCGCCCCAACCCTCGTTACGTCCGATTCAGCCCGGTCCACCACGTTCCGTCCCGATCCGGGACCAGTTTCGATTCTTTCCGCACATCTCTCGCCCCCTTTTCTCCTCGTTCACTCTATTGCATCCTGGTTTCTCTCCGTTGTGCCATCTCTCTCCTTTGTGATGGAGGCGGAGGTGGCAATGGAAGTTGGAGCGGGAGCGGAAACGAGTCCCGCGTCGAGAGCGAAGGAATCTGTGCAGTAGACGAAGCGCGAAATGAAGACGCTGAGACGGAGGATTATGTTTATAGCCAAGATTTGCGCAGGGTGACGTAAAATTTCTTGGCCAGCAATATTTACTACGTTATTATATTTCGAGCTGCTGGCATGCTTTGCCAGTGAGGTTGCATGTAGCAAGTGGGAGAGCTCAGGTTCGAGAATGTGCGGTGGCATATTTTTGACATGAGTGTTCAGACTAGAGGGTAGTCACTAGACAATAGACATTTGCTCGGTCGTTTCTTACACTCGTGCTCGCATTGCTTCTTACGAGCTTGTTAGAGGTTGTGATAAATATTCATAACCCTGTTTCCAGTCCTATCAACGTCTGATTCATAACCTATTTAAAATGATCCTACCTTAAATATCTCCTTAACACCGAATTAAATCCTAAAGAATTAGTTCAGATTATTGGTCTTGAGGTACAAAAATAAACAATAAAAATAAATAATACGATGAAGACTTGTGCAGGAGTTGATTATTGTGATTTCCGTTAAAATACGAGAAGATTTAGTTCACAATGACCAACTGAGCCTCCGAAAGAGGTTATGTGGTTAGCGTTGCTCTTGAAACCTAGTTTTAATGATGGAGTTAATTATAATTACGAAACTGGTGCATTTAATGTTTTCCGACTCCTCTTGTCAAAAGCACTAGGGCTCTAGATATCGTATAAGAGGTAATTATGCGATGTATAGGAAACTTATTTTCCTATATTTCTTGTTTTTTGTAGAAATAATGATTTTTATAAATGTAAATAAGTGATATATGTTACCTAATGTTGTTCAATATTGTTTCAGGTTAGTTGATATTGCTGTTCTGTGGTGGTGCCGCCATTTTCCTCTAAACCTCTAGTAAGTAGTACCACGCAAATAATTATATTATTTTAGTTTAACCCTCTTCATTTCTTCAACGACAACTAATTTAGGCTATATTCGAAGACTTCTCATCAATTTACTGCCACGAATGTTTACAAATAGTTGATCCCTGGCTGCCCTGACTGCTTACCCTTATGACTACGAAGTCTTTCGTTCATTCAAGAAAGCGGCTAAAATACAATTCGCAGACATGACCGGACGCTGTTGAATAATTCTACTATAATTCCCTGTGGTTCTTCACCCCAGCTATTAATCATCTCTTGTACAGTAGGGACGTGTACAGTAGGGACAACGATGAACAAGGATAGCTGTTATCTTACATATGTATCACTCTTTGTTCTGTGCAAATGAGTGAATATTATATTCCGCGCGTCAAACAACAATATCATTACTCCCGTAAGTGTAGTGAATGTAATATCCTGGGTTGTGGTGGTTTTACTCCCCCTCCGGAACATTGGAACCGCCGTGAACGTACTGGTTGGCCGGCGGGTTTTTTCTCTGTACAGATATCTGCTCCCAGCGGGACACCAACCCAGACGGGAGACGCTCTAAGCTCTCGACTGGTGACCCGACATGTGTAGGTGTGTGTGTGTGTGTTAAGTAAGAGAAGATGACAAGAATGGGGAAAGAAAGATGGTGACTGACCCTTGATATGGTTTGTTTCGGAACTGCTGGAGAATTTGCCCGATATCGAATAGGGAAAGCATGGAAAACTTCCGATCAGCAAGCCTCTAGAATTCTCCTCCAGATACTGGTTTATTCTGTACATTTATTATTAAACCAGTGGTACCACTTAACTTTATGTCAAACTGTCATACGGCGTAGTGGCATTTGGAGGATGATTAAATATCTTATTACATGTATTGTAGGAATTATCTGGTATTACATAATTTACAAGATCATGCACATCCAGCGAGACAGTTTGTCAACTCTTTCTTTGACGTGTCCAGGCAATCGGATAATATTGGCATACATGTGCATTCTCAGACCCCCCGACAAGGGGCATGCAATTTAATTGTTCTAAATTAGGTAGGAAGAGAAATAGATCCTGTAAGAAGAAACTCTTTTTTCTGGGAATTGAACTGTTATCCATTAGTCAGTTCTCAACTTTTTCATGTATTCACGACCTGTACCACCCATTATATTCTGTGCGAAAACAAACAGTACAATTGAGGATAGTAATAAAATAAGCTATATGTTATAAAGTAAAATCAATTAATATCTCTTTAATAATCACGAGGCTGTATGTTTCTATAACGATCGCGTGGGAAACTGATGGAAAATATGAAAGGTCAAAAACACACGACACTCATCACATCAAGCGATGCGTTGAAAATGGGAAAAAGAATATCTTTAGCTGATTATGAAGCAGAAGAAGAAGTTTCATCGTACGATCTCATCAAATAAATGCATCTCTTTGGCTTGAAGGAAGATCTCTACCGTGCAATGCATTGAAATGATGTAGAAGAAGAAGCAAATGAAGATAAAGAAAGAGAAAATGAAGAAAGAGAAGGACCGTTATCACATATGCACATATTTCTTGGCGTTTACGTCTAGGTGAAATATATTTTTATACACTGTTCAATGCAACGTGTGAAGCTGAAGAAGAAGAAAACAACGGATGAACCTGACTATGCAAAGTCGTTGGCACTTTGCTTCATTTCCTCTTCCTCTAGACAAAACGACCGACCTCGTGTGATAGAGATGTGTGGGGGACGTCCGTCCTTAATCACAAAGGTCAAGTTTATTATCAGTTGTCGTGGCCGTCAGACGTTGATTCTTTAAACGTGGCAATTTCTAAGGTAGATGGATGAAAGATGCGTCTTGTTATTTATTTAGTTGTCGAATAGATTCAATTCTGAGTAGTTAATACAATGAATGCCGCTACGAATTACGCCGTTGAAACGACAACAGGTCAGGTCATTCGGAAACGACATATCGTAATTTGATGATGACTACACGATATAAGAAATAAAAAAGTCTTCGTGATTATGGAGAAAACTACCTCAATTATAGAAATAATATTGCAATGATAAACTGTGATCAATACGAAGATCAAACTAGAGTGGCACAAGTTACGTTACATCAGGTTACATCAGGAAAATATGCTTCTCCAACTTTCTGTGAAGAAAACTGTTCCCTAGTTTTTAGTTACACCTTTCTATCTTGCAAGTTTTAGTTGTGCATTACTGAGTGCGACACAGAAAGAGGAGAAGACGCAATAAACCCGAAAGACGGGGAGTGAAAGAGGAGAGAAGGAAAATATTAGAACTGACGGAAATGACTGATAAGTGGTTGAGAGAGGGGAGTGAGAGATGATGATGTTAAAAGGGATAGAGATGAAAAGCACAGAGTTGATATGGTGGCAAGGAGTGAGATGGAGAGGAGGGGGTGAGAAGGAGGGAAAGTGGGGGTGATGGACGGGGGTGGGGCTCAGAGATAAGAGAGAGGGGGAGAAGTGCTGATGAAAAGACGAAGAGATGGCAAGAGCATGTAAAAGAAGATAGGTCATATGCCGCAGCCCTCGGGGCTGGCAGGTCGACTGCTGATAGCCCGCGGTGCGCGGATGGGCGTGGCGTGCGCGTGGGCGTGGCGCTCGAGTGTGCGAGGTGGGCGCGGGTGAGGTGGATGGGGGGGGGCAGGATGGATGCACACGTCGCGTCGGAGGCTCGCGTGACAAACGAGGCTCGAATTTTGTCAGCTTAGCGCGGCCCCGCCCACTCCCACGTGCCCCGCCCCGTCTCTCGCCGCCAAAAAAAAAAACGCCTCGGCTCTGTTAATGAGTCAATCACTGCAATTTCGCGCCAATACGTTTCTGTTTGTTGCTCTTTGGGTGCATCATTGCCAGTCCAATATTGGATATAGCTGCGAAATGCGAAATGAGTCTCGATATTATTTTTCCTGCTGGCGTTCGTTAAAATTGAATGGAGCGTTTGAAAAACTCAAACTGCGCAGAATTAAAATATTCTGTCTCTTTTCATTATACGATTGCAGAGGAGATGCGCAATAATTTTCCCTGATTGTCGCATAAAACATATTTAATTGAAATGGTTGTATTTGTTAATTGGGACGCCTGGCACTAGAGGAAATAGTGAGTATATCCTCTCAGGATCAAAGGTTTTTTGAACAAGGTGTCCCGTTGGCCAGTCAGAGAGAGACAATTATGCCAATTCCAAATACCTAAACATATAAGCAATTTGGTGATGGTTTCAGGGTATACAATTCCTATCAGAAATAAAACGTTTATAATAAGAGTTTATATAGAAATAAATTATTATTACATTGTTATTTTTGTAAAAATCTAATTATTATGAATCATTTTACTTACTAAAAATTATAATACAGTGTAGTTATTTTCCGATATAATTTCCGTAGCTTTTTTTCTGGAGGCCATTGCTAATTCGCCCATTTCCGTTTCCATCACCGCAAATATTCATCGAAAGGAATACTTGAAGTTATTTTAATTTCATGCTCTACCAATAAAGACAATATTTCCAAAATAATTACTCATTTTTTTGAATTCAAAACCTAGAAAATGGTAAAATAGCTTCTATTTTAATTTTCATGATTCTTCAATTCGAACCCTTTCGAGAGTCCTTCGAACGCCGATACGAACGAGGTAAAGCCAATAGAATCACTCGACCTGGACTTGTAATACTGGCGTAGGTAGCTCAGGACATCGGCTGATGTTATTGCAGTGCCCCTGATCGGGAGTGTTCTAGTCCCAACCGTGGCAGGATTTACGATACTGGCTAGAGAGCTCGATCGCAATTAGCTGCAGCCTGGAGGAGAATTCTGTGTTTTCTGTGGTTTCTCCCATCAATGCCAGCCAAATGCACTTGTTTCCTGACGAACGGACCGCACGCGAGCTTCCCTCCCTTTTCCTTGTCAAACCCATAACTTAGACACAGTTACACATATGCTGCATAACCACATATGTCAGGAGCTTACTCGGGATATTAGAGCTTTTTTCTGTAATTGTGGGGCGGTGCCACGCAGTTGGGAGATACCTGGTTGTGGAAGCAAGCCAATAAGTAGGACGGCGACGAATCTCACTATCCACCAGGGAAAGGATTGAATTGAATTGAATTGAATTGAATTGAATTTGCCTTATTTTACGTGGCGAGACTCGGGCCATCAGGCCCGCTCTTCCGTCTGACCACGCAAATTTCGCTACGCTCCTTTCACCAACTAGAAGAGAAAGGAGGTATTTCTTGGGCGAGAAACAGGCGATTTGAATTTAGCTTAGTCATTTAGGCTTGAGGATCTTTTACATGAGGATCTTTGAGGATCTTTTACATGCAAGTAAATCTACGAACATGGGACAGCCGGCTTTACTTCCCCTCCGAAGGAAGGTGTACGAAGGATTTTTTCGCCCTTTAAAATCCACGGCTTCGATCGGGTTTGAACCCGCCAACTTGGGTACAACAGTCCAGTACGCTAACCGTTACACCATCGCCGCCGCTCATCCTCCGTGAGGATCACCCCCCCCCCGTGATAAAAAAACTTACACTACACTTACGTGACCTATGACAATAGCAGTTGTCGCACCGGGCACACGAAATAATCAATGAACTTATTGTTGTGAGGTGTTTTGACAACTGAGGTTCTTTACCGCTGTAGATGTAATGGCCTTCATCTCGTTTATCTCCGACCTTGAACTAACGACTTTATTTCCCTTGTCGAGGACACACCATTTTGTTTTCTTAGTAAAATCGACGACGTGATCGGTTATCAGTTTCCTATTCGCGATCTCGATTCACTACGCTAGTCTTTACAGCATCGAGGGCGCCTCGAACTTTTCTTAGGTTCCATAAATGAAAACGGACCGCGGAATTATTTTGTATGTACGTATGTATGTAATTGGCGCGCGAACCCGTGAACGGCCTCAGGCTTACCGGCGTCGTCCCCGTCTCGCGGCTAAGGGGGAAGGGGGGTACGTGTGATCAGCACGTAGACATCCACACGCCGTATTCCGGTCTTCTCTACCTAACAAGTGAATTTTTTGCATCGTCACACAGTAACATACACTGGGACACGCACACTCTAGTCCTGACTCGACCGAGAATCGAACCCGTGGCCGCGTAGTGGAATGCGAGCACGCTGACCAAGAGCTAGCCACGAGCCTGGAATTATTTTAGTATTGAAAATTAAAACAAAATTCTTCATAATTTCCAAAAATTAGCCAAATTTTTTAAGTATTAAAAAATCCCTTGGGAATGCTTACTTGTAGTATTGTTTTTCATGGATATCATTACGCGTGAATTTTTAAAGCTGATATGTTGACAGGTCATTAATATGATTGATCGGACAAGCGTTGCAGAACTAATAGGCGTTTACGTCACTTAACGTTATCTCAGCTGTCAATTAGCAGCTTACATGCAAATATATGCGCATTAAAATATTTGAAAGCATCATTATATGTGAATGTATTCTGACCTAAAATTATGTTAAATAGAGGAATTAAATAAAAGCTACAGGTGAAAGGCTGATATTTCTATCCCTGTTTTATAATATTAGTGACATTACGGGATGATAAAAGTGATGCAGTAGTGAAACGATACGAATGTAAAAATAATGCGAATCATAGAAAAGTGCGTTATTCTGTGAACGTTTAATGAAAAATCTAAACCGACTTAGACGTATAAAACGGCTCTGAAGAGTGAAGAATAATTGTGAATGTACAGTTAGTCTTTTGATTCTGCATTGTAAAGTCATTTTTCTTTTCCCTTTCAATACGGTTACCGTACAAGGCACACCCCAAACCACTTGAGACATCGGTCTGTGGAACACAACAGTTGTGTGGGCTTTCCAGAATCAACACCAAATGATTCAATTATTACATAGCCCTCTTTTCGTTCTCTCTGTTAGCCTCAATTTAGCCCATACCTCAACTCGTTCGCGTACTCACAGCAGCACCAGGGTCTTTTAGATCAGGGGTATTGACGGAGGAGCCCATCACACGAGGTCAAAATCCCCAATGATGGCAGCGTCGACAGAATGGAGAAGGTAGTATCGCGCGTGGTTCACTTCCATAAAGCTGGCTGACGCTATAGCAGAAGTAGCACCTAATTTTAGGCTAATTAAATACTCTTTTCCCAAATTTCAGGTTCTTGTAGTTTTTTCAAAAATAAATGGCCAGTTTTAGAGTAAAGCCAGCTGACTCAAAATCAAAAATTAATGTTAGAGTAAAACTATTTCTACACGCATTATAAGTGGCCGAGGTGCGTGAATTTTTGAAGGGGGGAAAATCGACAGTAGCCATGTCACTCTTGTGCCATGAAAAGAAGCCCTGGCGGATGCGCGGCAAAATTAAATCCCTCCGGCAATATCTCGCCCTATCGATATCTCACTTTCTCCCAAACAGATAGCTCGGATATAGTTAACTGACATCGGCATCTGGCAGAGAAAGTGATAGTCACACTCGGGGAGAATTAGGGGACCACCTGCGGGGCGCGCCTGCTCGAGAGGTTCCCACACCCGCGTTGGGGGCAGGCTTCCAAGGAAGCCTGGGTCGAGAAAAAGACTGGCATCCGAAACTGCTTCGAATATCCTCTTGGATCGCTATGGATCGCATGCAATTTATGCATTACTGCTAGTACTATCATGTAGTTACCGTCGAGGGTTGGAACGCTAGAACCTTCCATCGATGTTGCCGCGGCAACTGAGGTGATCACAGAGCCAAGCCAGTACGAATTTGAGAAACAAGCTCGGAAGAGCGAGCTCGCCGCTTCTGCAGCAGCGGCGGCGCGCGGGTGGGGCAAGGCCAACCAGGGGCCGCATCCGAGGCGCGGCCCCGTCCTTCGCAAAGAATCTCTAGCGCGCCGCAGGCTCAGACACGGGCAAACGACTGTGGTAAAGCGTGCGCGACTCTTCCTACATTCGCCGAAGAAAGAGAAAGGGTTTTAGTAGTGCTCTGTGCGCCGGCCTCGGTGGGGCACGGGCTCGGAACAGCGTCCAAGAACGAAGAGCTCAAGGCTGAGGGTTCGAGTCCCGTGTAAGGAATGTGAGTTTATATTACATAGTTGTGGTCTCGTCTCATACCCTCATGTACCTCAACTTAATTACCGTATCAACAATAATAATAATAATATCTCTAATAATTTATTCGATAGAAGGTTCTGGCTTATGGGGTCTCGCACGTCTGCCTCCGTTAGGGCCCGAGTTCCATCCTGCTCCACTGCATGTACTGACTTGGGTGACTCAGTTACAGCTCATTGATGTTACTGCAGTTTCACTGACTAGGAGGTCGTAGGGTTCTAGTCCTAACGTGGACAGGATTTTCGACACTATAAACACAGCTAGGTCGAATTCAGCCGCTGTCTGGAGCAGAACTCTATCGTCCGGCAGCTCTGATCGGTAGTTGTCCGTGATTTCTCCGATCAACTCTGGGCGAATGTCGGAACAGTTCCCTAACAAACAGATCACGGACCGCGAGCGATCTTTCCTTTCTCTTCTGTATGCTCGACAAATTCTCAACTATAGTCGGTAATTGGTTAACGCAATTTAATCACTATATCCCTTTTTTATTAAAAAATAATGATGGGGGGAAGGCCGTAAAAATGCAAACCTTTCCAAATAATTACCTTTTAAAAACATGTATTTTAAGATTCGCGCGTTTCGAGAAAAACATGTTAACCGAAAGATAAGATCATTATATACAGAATTCTATTGATACGTATCACAAATTATTTGGAAATTTCTTCCAATGACAAAAATTGGTCATAATTTTTATTTGCTTGTAACGGGTATTTTTCAACGTTATAAAGTCTCATTTTGTAGATACGTGTTGTGAAAAGTTAGGCATGAATATGAAGTGCAGTTCTTCCTTTTTTGCTTGGTATATTAAGAATTATTTGCAGCATTTTTGTTAGGTAGTTACAAAAGTAGAATTATTTCTTACAGAGACTACGTGCGTTTCTTGAGCATTGCCCACCCCGAAAAGTCTTCCATGGCCAAAACAGTTTGGAAACAGAGCGTCCACTGATCGTCCGAGTGGCCGGCCGCGTCGCGAGGCGTTGCGCCGTGCGCGTGCATTTGCGACACGCCGGGCCTCCGCGTGCACAAAAGGGCGCGTTGTGGCCGCGGGCCGAGGGCCACCGCACGGCGCGCGGAAGGAGAAAATGACGAAAACTGCGGACGAAACTTCGAGAAACAAAGTTTCTGCGCGGCTGGGTGGGCGGCGCGGTCGACAGCCAGTCCGGGTAGAGGAATGTTGTCTTATGCCTAGGCTTCGAAAACGTGTCCATTGACAAAAGTCGACGTGGGCTGTGTTGTTGGATGCATTGAAATTTGGTATCGCATGAGCGCCGAACGCTATCAACTGATTTTAGGTTCCCAGATTCGCCTACCGGTACAATGGTCTCAGGCATGTTTTATCCATTGTTTGCGTTGTTTCTTGGTTGAGCGAATACGGGATCTGATTAGGAATCATCGGTAAATTTAGTTTTGCAGGGCATTTTGTCTGGGTTCATTTATATGCGGAAAACGCTATATACCGCACGCAGAATTTTGAGGTCTTTGAAAATTCACCGCTTTCCGACAGGTTTCACTCGGGCGGGATTGCAAATTGGGGCTTAGAAACCAGTGCGCCGTCTGTACCTCTGCTGCAGGATGAATGCCAGATTCATCAATTGTGAGTGCACGGAAGCTAATCCAGCCACACGCTCACCATCATACACACGCATGACGAAGCGTGGATACGAGTACAGAGCACTGATAGCGTTTGAAGGGAATGTATGCCCAGAGGTCGCATATTTTTAAATACGCGGTAATCTATCGTAGGAGAGTTTTCATCAATTATTGAATATTCCTCGTTGATATCAATAAAATGAATCTTAGATTAATATATTTTAGATTTTACAATTTCACTACTATATTGAAATATAAATTTCAAGTACTGAAAAGTGTTCTCGTCATTAAACACCCGAAATGCTGATATTGTGTCTTTATCAGCCTTTCGTTAAGCTAATATCTTTTAAATAAAGTAGTGGTGCTACAGAATGACAAAGACTTTCCCGTATTAGTTTTAGATATCCTTTGGTCTCGGCTAGATACTCGGACTTGCCACACACTTTTGCCAGCTGCCATCTATCGCCGCCCAAAGTATATTTTTGACTTTTTTTTAATTTTTCAGAGTCCTAATTGTAGATCGGAAATATAATTTTAAGATTATTAAAGAAAAGAAAACCTCGTACTAAATAGCAATTTTCTTTGTAAAATTTTGAGTCGTTTTTTAGAAAACTGGCGTTTAAGCGATACTGCAAATTCGAAATTTGAAGCTCTATCTCACATAAAATATTTGAGTTTTCGAAAATGTTTCACCGTGTCCTCTTATCCCACCGTGTCCCCTTCTCCTGTGTCCACTTGTTCCACTGTGTTTACGTGTCCCAGTGTGTCCCATTGTGTCATTTGTCCCCTTGCTCTCTTCCCACTTTCCCCGCTTTATCCCACTTGTCTCTTTTGTCCTTTTGAGCCTTCCGCGCACGGCGATTGTTATTTTTAAACGGTACCAAGACCCTCTTATCAACAACCCTTGCTACTGAACATTGACAGTAACGACAATACTTAACTCATGGAAGTGTTCAATGTTAATTTTGAATTACTAGAAATAACAAAAAGGATTGTTAACATAAAATTCGGCTCCGTTATCTCTTTGTGTAGCAGTTAACCATCCGGCCTCGTTCTTAAAGACTAATTCAGAGGACGTGCTACATAAAAAACTATTTTTAAACTTCGTTTGCGATTATTGGAACTACTATGCGGATTTTCATAATTTTCGTATCAGATTATCGACGACTCCAAAAACCCTTATGGTACTTGCTTTCGAATCCTTTGGGGATTTTTGACCTCGTTTTTGCGATTAGGTCACACAACGCGCAGCGAGGCGCGGCCAGTCCGAGGGCCGGGGGAGGGGTGCTGTGAGAAGGTGAGGGGAGGGGGCGAGCTGTGCGCTGGGGCAACAGGCGTTGCGTCGCAAAGCGGGCGAGCCGCCGCCGACACAAGGTGCGTCTTGAACGCGTGCTCCGCGCCCCGCACCCCGCGCCCGCGCCCTGCTTGCGAGTCAAGGTCCCACACGCGGCCGCGCGGGTTGCTCAACTCCTCCTGATGATGCTGCGCGTCTCACAGAGGGAGACCGACTGCTGTATCGAGGTAGCAATACCGTTGCCTCTGCAGAATAGTTCACCTGGAGATCACTGGGTTCGTATCCCGGCGATGACGGATTTTCGCCACTAGCAACGTAGCTGGGCTGACTTTCACCACAGCCTTGAGACGTCTAACGACCGGTTGATCTGATTGTGTAGTTTCCCTTAATTTCTCCATTCAATACGGGGTGCATGCTGGAGCACTAACAAACGGGGCATTTACCGCACACGATCTCTCTTTTCCCGTCCTTGTTCCTTTTTTCTCCTCTTTGACACACACGCACACACTTCAATTTAACGGCTGTACACGGTGTCACAAGTGGGGATACCAATTGGGAGCGGGAAGGGTACTGTAATGACATTTATCTCAGCATGATAATTATTAATATAAAATTTTCTAAAATTAATATTTCTACATACCTTACTGACATTTACGAAAAAAGACGGAGGGTGGCCCTTGTAGTGGAAATCACTGGATCTCGAAATTAGTGAAGATGGCAGCAGGGCGTATGTGAGCTTCTCTCGGGATTGCTAGTAAAATATTCAGTGTAAACCAAGGTGTAGTAATAAGCGGGTTTACCTTCTACATTTGGATTCCATGTTTAAAATACTGGTCACTATATAGAAGCCTCGTGCGTGCTTCCAGCACCCATCTTCTCACTGGTTCATGCTGTTCTCTAGCTTGTCCCGTGCGACGAGCCTCGGTGCCCGCCTTCCCTCGGCCCCGTCCTCACTCCCGCCGCCGCCACACACCCATCCGACCCCACCCGCCCCACCCGCCTCCAACCCGCCGCCCCACGGCCCACCGCCCACGCCCGCCTAGACCATTCTTCTCCTTCGCTGCAGACTCGTTGCTTACTTCCCAGCTTCCATCTTCCTCACTGGCCTTTGCTGGGCTCCAGGCTGTCCCGTGCCGGACGAGCCTCGGTGCCTGCCTTCGTCCCGTCCGCCCCAGCCCCGCCCACGCCCCGCCACGCCGCCTCCCACGCCCCTCCCACGCCTCGCCGCACGCCAGCCGCCGCCCCGCCCACGCCCCGCCCATTCCCGCCCACGCCCCGCCACGCCCCGCGACACGCCCGCCACCGGCCCCGCCCACGCCCCGCCCAACGCCCCGACCACGCCCCAGCCCACGCCCCGCCCACGCCCCGCCACGCCCCGCGCACGCCCCGCCCACGCCCTGCCCACGCCCCGCCCAGCCCCGCCCACGCCTAGGCCATCGGGCTCTCTTCCTCCTCGCCTATCGGCTCTGCTGCTTCAGCACCCATGCTTCTCACTGTTCCTTGCTGAGGCTCCAGCCTGTCCCGTGCACCGAGCTTCGGTGGGGGGGGGGCCCCCCCGTCCTTTCGGGGGGTTTTCCCCCGTTTTTCTTTTTCCCGGCCTTTAAACCCCAAAAAAAAAAACCCCCGGTGGGGCTTCTTTTTCTTCTCCCTCGCTCCGCCGCGAGCTTTGCCGCCTTCCGCACCCGTTTGTCTACCGGCCCGTGCCCCGCCCTTCCCGCCCTGCTCCCCGCGCCCTCGCGCCTGCTAAGTCGGCGCCTTGTATGCGGCGCGGGCGCGGGCCCGAGCGATGGCTGAGGTTACTAAGTCGCAAAGTCTTCCTTCGAGTTAGACTTTGCGCTTCCGCCGCCAAGTTCTTTTAGTTTCCGGGAAACCTCGCCCTCACCCGCGCCCTCTCCGGGGCGCTTTCCGGCCGGCGCCAACTTCCTCCGCTTACAAATTCCCGTCAGCCCATTGAGCATCAAAGAACTGCCGCTTTGAGGTGGTAAAATGTTAATACAAAGCCGGGGAAGTGGTGGCACTGGTGAGGAGAAGAAGACGGCGAGGTAGAGGGTGGAGGAGGTGTAGCCGCGCGTCTGGAGACAAGGCACTGGCCCGCCTTCTTGGCGAACGATTGAGCATCAACTGCGGATTTGCCCAGTGGCGTTTTAGTGAGAGCGAGCCTTGGAATGTGAAGCGGACCAAACCAGTTCCAAACTTTTCCAACTTTCGTGTTTTTCGCTTCTCATAGATAGCTAATTCCTAAGCAGCGGCAATGATTTTGCACTGTCTGTGCTCCTATTGATATCCCGTTCTGGGCCTGATACAAAATACGACCTGATGTTCCCGGACACAATTTTCAACCAAATAATACAAATGGGTTGGCACAGAATGTTTCTTCAGTAACGATGTTGCGAGGTGTATATGAAAATGTAAACACAGGACACATTGGCATTGTCTTGTTTATCATTGAGGGGATTAAATATTAAAATAAGTCGAAGAGTGTTTTTCCGATTTCGGACCATAGGCAATGCAAGAGAAATGTTTCTTACGCTTTCCTATTCGGGTAGGGCATATCATTATTTTGCACTAAAATAATTATTAATTATAAATGGCTGGTCTGTCAAACTTAGATTCATCTTTTGATTGAATTTTCAATAGAACGTGATGTATGATCCCTTCTTTTTTAGGCATTATAAAATACATGCAGTGATTATACGTATATCATAATATCATAAAAATATTTTTTTTAAATATTTGTGACTGTAAAGTAACTGGATATATTTTAAAATAGTATAAAAACACAAATGTCTTTACATCATGTTAGAACAAGTAGTGGTACTCACGTATTATATCTTATTTTTGCAATTTTCGAAAATTTAAAGAGTTTAACGATAATGGCACCTGTACTATCATTTTAAGTGTCTCTTATTCTATCCGAGGAAAAAATTAAAGGAAAAGTTTGGAGCGTGTTTTGAGAAATTATTTTTTTTTTTTGCATAATTTATTATATATAAATTGCATTTACATCTAACAGAAATCTCGCTTTTTGGAAAACTTGTACTTTACCTCTTTTAAAAAATTGATTTTTAGAACGGATTTTAAGACAAACATCTCATTCAATTTTGTAGTTTCGGAAAGTTAGCTTTTTTTATATTTCGAAAATACACAGTTCGCTGGAAATTAAACTACTGACAATTGTTTACCGTCCTTCGAAACATACGAGGAGAAACTTTTAAAAAATCGAGCCGTTTTTGAGAAAATAATTGTTTAAAAAGATTAAAATTGTCCATATTTCCCGAAAAATTCGCGAAAACATTTCATATTTTCAAAAGACTGTATATGACCTAATTTGAAGATCTATCTTTAAGGAACATGTTTCGTTAAGAAAAAATCTCAATATTCAATATTGTGCTTGTTAAAAGACGCCGACCAATTTTTGAACTTTTCCACAATTCGAAAAATAAGGGATTTCAACGAAAATGAGACCTGCTCCACGCTTTTAAGTTTCATTTCTGCTCTTCGAGGAACAAGTTTAATAATCAAATTTGGAGGCATTTTTGAAAAAATATTTACCATGTTCTAACAGCTTTATGTGTCGATCCGAATAGCTCAGATCGCTTAGGTAGTAGTGTCGTGGCGATCACGACTCGAAGGATCGCGAGTTTATGATCTATGATCGTGATATTTGTGACCCTTCATCATCATCCTATCACTTCAGTAAAAAACGATTAAAAATTTCGTGCGCGAGCAGGAGGCCTTTGCCGTTAATGGGATGTGCAGTTGACTAGAAAAAAAAGGCTTAATGTAAAGTACCCCCAAAAAATCTACGTGCCCGTTTCAAACTCAGGGTTTCTTTTAAATCGATCGAGGAGTATTACTTCTGGAGGATCTGTTCAATGTGTTCAATCTGGAGGTTTTGGCATGTGCGTTGACCATGGACGGACAGACAGACGCACAAGTGTGACGTTTTGCCGTCAACCAATTTTTCAGTACTCAGAACCCACAAAACGGTGATTATCATTACAAAACGATTTAGAGTGTAAACGTATACTAAGTAAATATACTAACCTATACTGTTTACTAATGTTCTATACTTGTAAAAAAAAGGATAAATATTTTTCCCAAACTTACCACAATTTACTTAAGGGTTTTTGCACCCACAATTTGCCAGGTAAGTAAGGGGGTTAGGATAGGACAAGGACGATAAAGAAAGATAGCGAACTTCACAGACATATGCTACAGTGACATCAGTCGAATGATGTCTTTAGCCACATCATCCGGTTATGGTTTTGATGGGTAGGCGATTATGGAGATATATGAACGAAGGTCGTGCAATGGTTGAATGAGGGGTGATTGGAAAATCTGCTGCGACTCCCCTTTGCTCACCACATATTCCACGCGGACAGACCGCCATTTGAACCTCGGTCCCAGCATGGGACCGCAAGCTGTCTCAACGCTTCACCCGGGGCCGCCTCGGCAGCGAACGTATCGACGCACGCATCGAAACATCCGCGATCGCGGTCGCGGTCGCGGCGGCGAACAAAAGAAGTGCGCGACGCGGTGCCATCGATCGCTCGCGAGGCTGGGGCGGGGGCGGGGGAGCCGGAGGCGGCAGGACGGAGGGGCGTCTAATGGCGGAACGATAAGCGCGCAGCTCATCGGGCGGGGCGGCAAAAAGTTTGCCAATACTTCCGAAGGAGACTTTTGATTAACATTCGATTACCAATTACGCCCCCCGCCTTTTTAATAAAATTTTGCTTTCGAAATACACGTCGTCGCGTCGCCCGCGCATAAGCACAACAGGTTTCCGATAGGTCGCAGCCCTCCCCCCCCCGCCCGCGCAATCTGTACAACGACGCGGGTGGGCGGTGAAGAGAGGAGGGGAGCGGGGAGCTCCGAGAAGGTGGAAGTATTGCTTGTGCCAGATGGTAGAGGGATGCGAGTTCCTAGATCCTCCCCCCCCCTAGCAGGAGGTTGATATTGGTGCGCCGGAAAGACGAGAGCACTGGCAACGCGAGAGGGAATATAGGAGAGACCTTTTCGAAGATGAGCTTGATCCGCGTAAAGTTTCTGTTGGTCACATAGGCGGACCGAGAGCACGTTTCCGAAAGGTCACAGCACCCCGGCGCCAACTGAACAGCCTGGATGGGCGGGGAGGGGGTGAACTGGGATTGTGAGGAGAAAGTGGAAGTATTTCTTGCGGCAGACTGTAGGGAGATCTCAGTCCCCTAGTTCTACGAAACCCCAAGCTACGCATGAGGAAACCACCCGAACGCTGAGGATACCTGCAGCTTCTGGTGATCCAGTTACTGGGTAGGTACTGCGTATATGAGCGTAGTAGAAATCAAAAACGGCGTCCTTAACTTTTCTACACGGAAAATACACAATATCTTTTCTCAAGATAGTCCGTTGGCGTCCGTTGCCGGCACACCCTCTGGAGGTGTTGCGGCCTCTGCGTGGGGCGAGGCGAGGCTAGCGAGGCGGCGGGCTGCCTTCACTGTCTCCGGCGTGCAGCCACTTGTATTACCCACGAGCGAATGTTGCCTCTGCCGCTCTTACGGCCGTTGAGGACTTCACCTAATTGACAAGGAAAGCAGCAAGAGCAACGACCCAGTATTGTATGGAATCAAAAATTTCAACCTCTTAATTTCCATAGGTCTCGACACCTGCCATCTAATCAGTTTCCGTTGAATGCAGTTGGTCCAGCCTGAAGCCACAATGGAACGGGATAAATGCCGCCAGCCCATGAAAAGCAGCTTGTCTTTCAACTTCTGTAGAAAAGGGAGGGGAACTGCAAAACAAGTAAATTATCGTGGGGCGAAGAAACTTAAGAAAGATGGAAAAGCGTGAGGACGAGCTGCAAAGACGACCGTTCGGTTCAGAGGAGGATATAGACATTTTGACCATTTGTTTGACGTTAATACACCAACACTTGAATCGCAACAATTTGATCAAATGCTTCACTTGTAAAAAACGTATAACTTGAAGTGTATAAATGTTTCAACTTCATTTTTTAATTTATTTCGTCTTTACTTTCTCGCACTTACTGCGTAAGAAGAGAAAGTTATATCGTGCGCCGGAAAACGTGAGCCTTTTCGGGCAGAAAAACTGTTATTGTCGAGCCCTGGTAACCAAAAAGTGGATATAGCCTTTTGCTATTTATAATAAATTACTTCCTCTATCACGTGGTGTTGCCGGGTCCTTTATACATACAAATTGATTGAAGCCAAAACGTACATCTGTGCGTCCGTCTGTCTGTCCGTCTGTGAACAACGCTAGAGCCTAAATAGTTGAGCCGATTTCCTCAATATTTTATATTCTCCAATCGATCGAGAACGCGAGGCTTCTGCAGCCTCAAACGGATGTTTTTGTTTTTGAGGATACTTTACGCGAAGTTTTAAAAACGTTCAAAATTGTCTAAAAAAGAACACCATTTTTTTTATTAATCTTTGGTCTCGGATAGGATGTATAAAATAATGGTGCAAATTTCATGTTTATTAAACTCACAGATGTTTTCGAAAATTGCAAAAGTGAAATTTTTTGAGAGCGTCTACCTAAATTTATAATATTGCAAATAGTTATTTTTCTTAATGAAATTTATATTTTAAAGATCTTGGAATAGAGATACATTCAATTTTACGAAAACATGAGTAGTATTCATTTAATTTTGCGCGTAATATACGCAATTTTAAATTTTTTATATATTTTTTCCTAATAAGCCGCATATTTTTTCTTTCAATTTTCTTCTCGTATGTAACAAGGGACGGTAAAATATGGCGCTAGTCCCATCTTTGGCGAACTCACTACATTTGCGGCAATTTAATTTTAAAATTGTTTACATTTTGGGCAAAATTACACGAAAATACTCATATTTTTTAAAAATTGAATATGTTCTTGTTTCAAGACGAGAACAAATCTCATTAAGGAAAAAAAATGTCTATCTTCAATATTATAGTTGTACGAAGACGCTCTCAAAAAATTGCGCTTTTGCAACTTTAGAAAAATTAGTGTTCTCAATGAACATGAGACGAGCACTTATTACTTACTACCGGTATTCTGGGACAAATAAAAATACTAAATAACTAAAATAATTTGAAGCCATCTTTTGAGGAAATTTTGTAAATGTTTTTTGTGTAAAGTACCCTGAATAATCAAAATATCCGTTTGAAACACCCAAAGCCTCGAGTTCGTTCAGATCTATCGGAGAATATCATTTTTTGGAGAAAATCAGCTGAAGGATTTAGGCGCTAGCGTTGACGACAGACGGACTGACGAAAAGACAAACAGACTGACTGGGCAGGCAGGCAGACAGACAGACAGAGAAACAGAAAGTCGTTTTCTGTCAATGCATTTTTGGATACCAAGGTCGCAGAAAACATTGATTCTGGCTACACCACTTGTTAGAGGAAATAATTTACTATACAACAGAATTTACCGACTTTTTCGTTACCACGGTCCAGCAATAAGATTTATTTTGCAGAAAATTCGCCGTTTTCGGCACGCGATTACATTACTTTTTCTTTTTACGAATTAAAAGATGAGTCGCGGCAATCTTTAGCTCGAGAAAACGTGACTACAAATCATAGAATTCTGCTAATCTCTCATCCTTTGATGCCACTACTAGCAATGTGAAATATTTCTCCAGATTTTTTAAGTGCTTTTAATGCATATCTCATTAGATTTACAACTTGACTGCATCCTCTTAAAAAGCCCCGAGAAAAGAGATGCTGTAGAAAGGAACGTTTTATCCTCGAACGTCGAAGAGATGGGGTGCATATCAAATGGAATGTTAAAAAATAAATTGTGGCTTCCTCCTCCGCCTCGAAGCCGGAATGGATTTTTATCGGAGAATGCAAAAGTTAATGTTTAAGGGAAAACGTTCAAGTGAACTGGTGATATGTAGTGTATATAGATACATTGGTGAAGGGGATTTTAAAGGAAAGGCAGATTTTAAGAGGCAAGGGCGATTATGATCATGATCAACTGTAAGAAAAAAGCAATTGAATACTAATACCATATAATGTATGGAGTTTTCATTTTTCTTGTCTAATTAGGAGTTTTCGTAATTATCTGTTCTTTCTTTTTCCAACTGTAGACCTACATGCAAAGTATGCCAGAGAAGCGTCTGCGACTCTCATTTTTGTGTCTCTTTTATGAACTACTTTCGATTTTTGTGATGTATTGACCAGTATTGACAGTATAGCATATGTAACAGCGAGCCCACAATTGACGCTTCAGACGCCACGAAATCTTAGGATCGACTTGACGTCGAGGGTACCATGTATGAGCGATTTAAAGGCTACATGCTCTGGTCGGTCGTTTCTTTCTTATCTTCTGATCACTTTCAAGCGGATGGCGGGTTATAAAGACTCCCACGTGAAGCTTCCAACCTGACCATTGAGTCCACTGGCATCTCGAAGGTGAAACTATGGATCGATCCACATCCTCCTATGACGTATCCGTAGATTCGTTATTTTTTTGTGCCAATAACTTTTCAATTCCGGGAAAAAGAGCAGACGGACGATTCCAGGTGAATTTCAATTTATTTGTTTCGAAAATAGGTGATAAACAATAAATATTTTAAATTATATTTTAACATAAATTATAAGAGGGTTTATATAACAGTATAAATGACTAAACGTTTGTTATAATGACAAATAGTCCTATACATTATGAGTTTGTTTTTACCAGAAAGATGTGAGTGACTGAGAATCAATTAAGGTAATCGCGGTGCAATAGTTGTATAACTGATGCGAACGTTTTTTTTAAACAATTTTTTCTCAAAAATCGCTCCAATTTTTTCTTTACTTTTGCGTGTATTAAACAAGGAAAGTTTAAAAGAATGGTGTGTGTATAATTTTCGTTCTCTCTTAATTTTAGAAAATATCGTGTTGGAAATATTCGGTTGAGAGAATTACATTTTAAAGCATCGGCCCGCGTTTGTACCTCAGTGTTTCTTTGGCGTAACAGCAAGGTTCACAGAGTGGTATCTCGGAGGACATGAGTGCGAGTCTCGCTATGGAAAGAATTTTTTTCTGGTTCAGAACACGTTTCCAGGTTTATGTAGTAGCATGATATATAGTGGAGCAGTTAGAAATAATGCAAGAAAGTATCACCTATTGTGAAGTCGTAGGCTTCCGCGGCGAGAGTCATGTGTGTGATCTTGGCTGTCCGGGTGACGCCGCGTCGAAGGCTGTGTTGCCGACCATCTTGTCGTGGTCTTCCTCAGGGCTGGTATGCCATACCATACCATACCATACCATACCATGTGGCATACCAGCCCCGAGAAAGACCACGACAAGATGGTCGAAAAATCTGCAACACAGCCTTCGACGCGGCGTCACCCGGACAGCCAAGGTCACGCTATCACCTGTTGTTGCATCTGTAGTTCAAAAATGAGAAAATATTTCAATTTCAATAAAAAATTCCGCTGTCGCGAAAATTCTAGAAATAAGTCACGAATTCGGAGTTTACGTAATTAAATTCAGCAAGATCACAAAATTCTTGCGTCTCGAACATGAAGCCTTTAATCTAAAGCATCTACGACTGGTGGCGGACGATAAGTTTCGTGATCGCTGACGCTCCTCCTGGTGGGATAACGGCGGGTGGCGTCCACGTCAAACACAAAGGGCTGGAGTTGAGTTGCCCGCACGTTACAAGCGGATTCGCACGTCGCGTCGGTGTGCATCTCGAACCGGCGCGCTAAGCGTGTTAGTGAAAAACGCCTTGGTCGGTCAGTGAGACCCCACGGGGACCACCCTTACGACATTTGCCAGCGCGGCGACTGAGCAACGATGGGCATTGGAGCCCAACGCAGCGCGGTCTCTGTAGCGGCGACGCAGGCGTCGATCGCGACGTCGCACGGCTGCCCGTGACGTCTTTTTTTTTGACGTCACAATGAATTGTGGAGTCTCCGCTGTAAGGGAGCTGCTGCCCAGCGAACATTCCGGCGATGTACTGCAATCTACTTCTCTGCAAATGCATCTTGAAGATGATTTACAGCCATTATGATACTTGTGTAATGAATTATTTATGGCATGGTTCTTTAATAAATCCAAAGGAGCGCAAGTGCCGTTTTTTGTGCCGTGCGCTTTTTGTAGCTTTCATGTGAGCGCGCTATTAAACGTTACCATATCATCGTAGATGAAGTAAATGTATCTCCCACGTGATAAACTAAATCGAGTGGTTTGCGAAAAGCAAGAACATCGGATGAGCCGGGCTTTCGGTACCTACGAAAGGGATAGCGCAGGGAAAGCAGGTGTGTGAGGATGTGTGTTTGCGTGAGTGCGCTTGAAAGAAAAGCGGTGGCGATGGCGGCGGCGGCGGCGCGCGGGTGGGGCGCGGGCGGGAAAGTTGGCCAGCGTGTTTGTGGGACGGCGGCGGGAGCTGTATTGCAGCGTTGCGTCATGGAAGTTGCGGCGCCAGTGTCGCGGTACAGGAGCGCCTGCGGAGGCGAGAGCGGGGGAGGGGGCGGAGCCGGGAGAGGAGCTGAGACACCGGCGCACGATGGTTTGAAAGACTTCAAAAACGGTCAAAATTATTTTTTATTTTCTAATTAAGGGAATTCTAACCCCGTCTTCGCCTTATTTCTTATTCGTCTCTTCCTCCTCCTCCTCCTCCTCATCCTTCTCCTCGATATTAACCTTTGCTCGATATTAACCTTTTATTTTTTTCTCAATGTCTGAAAAAATGGGCTATCTTAGGGAATTAAAAATAGACTGATGGTCATAAATTCCTCTAATTTAGAATTCACCTTTCTCAACAACTGTTAATGTACACCTTTCCCCCGTTTCTTTTTTACTTGTTAACAATGTATCTTAGAAATCCCATTTCTAATACCTTTAAAATATTTTAATAAATTTGTAAGTCACATCTGGTAGGAGAAACATGAAATATACGTTTCTTTCTTTTAAAAATGAATATAATTGTATCTTGAGGCTTGTAGGTTTTGAAAAAAAGGGGAAACGCTTTCATAAATATTTAATTTCCAACTCACCAACTGTAATATTTAACAAATTTGTAATGTATAATTCTCGATGAAGATGATGGGGAAGGAAGATTAATTCTGGTTAACTTGTCCGTTATTTGAAATTCCGCATCCACCTTACATTGAAGGGACGAAATCACGCAAGCCTCAATCATAGCAACAGACCTCTGGTATTCCCGTTGAGTCTGTGGCGAAATCGATCCCGGTACTTCAGTTTAATATCCAGTACCATCGGGACTAGAACCTAAGAATTCACGGCCTTCGAAGTAACAGTTGGGAATATGACTTTGTTGACGGAAGAAACTGTTGGAGCCTCCGTATACCGGCCCTTCAATGTGAAATGAAACAATATAAAAATACATAATTTGTTAAGTGAATACAGAGCAGACAGTTTCAGGTTAAGTCAAAACCTTCTAATGTTTTCCCCCTATCTTGCTTCCTCATCTACTTTTTAACCTCTACATTTTTCTTATTCTCCTCTTCCTTCTCCGCGATATCCCAGCTAATGCCCCACCTACTCAAATGTAGCATGGCAATTGCTGGAGTCTTCACAACATCATGAAATGCATAAACGTAGGACAGTCTGGTTAGTAGTTAGCTGGCAACAATCCTTGAGACTCATCTAAATTTAATATCCGATACATTTTTTGACCCCTTTTTCTTCTTGTGTGGACCATCGTGAGACGTATGCATCGTGCACAACTTCTCCGCCGTCTGTGTCACTGCAGCAGATTAGATTTGTTATCACCCCGACGGGTCTCTCTGGGCGACGTATTCATGAGAATGTTCTGCACTTTTGTTGCAAAACACCGTATCTCGCCACTCGCAGCCTTCATGATTTTCGTTAGCTTTGCTCCTGCTGCTGCGGTTGTTGTTGCTGCCACCTCGACACTGGAAATTATGTGTCAATTGCATGACTCTAATATTATCTTGTTTCGTAACATCATACCCTTGACATTCTATAGTACTTTTAATGATTGCAAGAGGAGAAAATCAAAATAGAATTATTTATATTTTGACATTTCATTCTGTTGCCTTTTAATTTTTGTAAAGGAAAATATCTGGGTCTTTTTACGAATTCATTCATAGTATGCTACTCTGTAATGCCTAGTGGAGTCCGTCGATAAATCGATTAACAGCACGGTAGAGAAGTAAAATTACAGTCCATAAAGTCATTCCTATTCATTGCATTAAAGGACAGTCTAGTTCGTCAGAAGTGCATTACTTTGAATTTAGCTATGCAGTAACATTAATAGCCCAGAAGTACTAGCAAGCGTTTAATTCGAATTTTGCGTTAGCACTTAATTGTCATAGTTTATATCTATAATGTTGCAGAATAAGTGCAGCACAAACATTTTTGTTTTCCTCAACGTGGCATTCAGAAATAAATTGTTCTCCTGTTCTAGAGGAGCCGACCCGGTTGCTGTTCTTGACAAGCCGACCCACTTGGCAACTGTTGGGTTGTGTTTGAATCCAATTTAAGGGGCATTTTAATCCAGTGTTTGCTGCAAGGAGAACAAATCGAGTAACGTGCACCCGCAAGCATTCACTAATTCACTGATTAGAAAACTAACACTTAGGCTGTTCCGTTCATACTAAACATAGAATTAGTGAGAAACAGAACAAGGGGAGAAAAAAGGAAAGGAGGTAGTAGATATTGAAACACAATGGAGAAGAAGCAGAAGAAATAAGGAGAAACAGGAGTAGAAGAAAATAAAGATGAAACTGAAGATGCAGATAAAGAAATGCGAAGAAAAATACTGGAAACGGAACAAAAAAAATGTGGAAGAAAAGCAGAAGAACTCGGAGGTGTAGAAGAAGAGTGAGAGGAAGAAATTGGAGAAACAGAGAAGGAGAAGAAATGAGAAAGGGAACGTGGAAGCGGAGGGTGGATATGAATAACAAGGATAAAGGAGAAAAATGATGAAAAGACGTATGCCATCATGAAGAAGAATGATGTGATGAAGAAGACAAAGGATAAGGAGGTGATGAGGAATACAAAGAATGATGAGATGATGAAAAAGAAGAAGAAAAATGATGAGGTGATGAAGAAAAGGAAAGATGATGAGGTGATGAAGAAGAAGAATTAGGTTATGAAGAAGATGAAGAAATATGAGTTAATGAAGAATTATGAGTTAATGAAGAAGGCGAAGAACGATAAGGCGATGAAGAAAGACAAAGCATCATGAGTTAGTGAAGAAAAACTAGATGAAGAAATATGAGGTGGCGAAGAAGTAAATTGAGATCGAGAATTATGAGGTAGACAAATGAAAAAAGTTCTTTTCGAGAGATTGTGGCGGAGGTGGCTGCGTGGGTAGGCGCCACGCGCCTCCTCGCATCTCCGCCAGGAGCGCTCGGCGGCCAGCCGTTAACAAGCGCCCCAGACGCGCGCCCGTTTCGTACTTCGGGGGCCGCGCGCGCGGTTCGCGCAGCCCGCGCAGCCGCAAAAATCGCCCCGTTTTTCCGCCGCGCAGTGGAAAGTGTTGGCGAAACCGGCGGCTGCGGCGAGCGCGGAACCCCGAGAGCGTCGGTCGGTGCCAAAAGTGGCGTCATCGTGACTAGTGAACCGAGGTGCGTTGCGCAGCGATTTCTAAAGCGGCGCGACAATAAGAAAGGGCCGAGAAGACGGCGTACACGACGCGCTGGCTGTTGGCACTGCTTCCGCTGCCGCAGTCACCGCCGCCGCCACCACCACTACATCGCTGTCACCGCCGGCGGTGCAGTAATCGTTCTTCCACGCCACAAGCCATCGGACGCGCGGCCATCAGAAGCGGCACTATCTGAACCACCACAACGGGAAGGGTCGTTGTGGGAAGGGCCGCCAGGGGAAGGGCCACAAGGAGAAACACCGCTATGGGAAATGCCGCTATTGAAGAGGTCATATTGGAGAGGTCGAAGTCGACCCCTTCCGCTATCACAATTGAACCACCCATATTCTCTGTTCGCTTCCTCCCATCGATTCCATGAAAATGCAGCTGCATGGCCTCGGACCCCAACGTGCAGTCCTTTCTTTCCATTGTTTCACTCCAGAATCCTAAATTAAAAATTCGTTCATGCGTTTATCTCGTTTGTGTTTCTATTATTTCAATTGCACTAATTTGAAAATCTCGGTTTTTCTGTATTTTGCTACTTTGAGAGCACTAAGTCATAGGACAATTCCGCTCTTATCTAGAGGCCGACCGGGAAAGATGGCTCAGGGCATGAACTGATGTCACTGCAGTGCCTTTGACCCGAAGGAGCTAGGTTCGCCACCCGGAGGTGGCAGGAGTTTCGACGCTATCTTTTCAGCTAGGTACAATTGAGTCGCTGTCTGGAGGTAAAAGAGACCGGCTGCTCTGATCTGTAGTTTGCCAACACCAGGAGAATACCGGAGAAGTACCCTAACAAACAGAACACTGACTGCCTGTGATCTTTCCTTCCCCTTCCTTGTCCTATCCTCACCCCCTTACTTACACACGCGCTAACATTCACTACACTACCACACATCCCGGGAGACCGGTCGGGCGCTTAGTGCTTGTCCTGGCGAATACGGTGTCCCGCTAGTTGAGAGAAAACCTCACTAGCCGACGGTAGGTCGGCGCCGGATCTCGCCATTCCGCGGGGCAAGATCACCACCACCCATGAGGGGAAAACACGCTTCACTTATGGGACTAACAACCTTAGCAGTTGGCGCGTCCGCGATCACCAACAATCACTCAGGAGGCGGAAAAGCGCGGAGGGACGCGTGGCGTCGCGTTCGCCTCCACCACCGCCGACCTGAGCCTTCGTGATCACCCCCCTGCCTCCCTTCC
>BOPP01000055.1:1918494-1955093 GCA_017312745.1 Gryllus bimaculatus
CTCTCTCTCTCTCTCTCTCTCTCTCTCTCTCTCTCTCTCTCTCCCCTCTTCTGTCCATCCGCTCTGCCCACGCCTTTTCTTACCCTGTAACGTTCCTTCCGCTTGTTCTGAACCGGTCCCTCATCGTTTTCTCCTCTCCCTGTCCTGGCCTGCAAGTCCATTTGCAACTCCGCGCGCCGATTTCTCGTGGGGTCGCTCCTCGCATTCAGACCTCACCGACCTGCTCCTACCCCGCTTCCCTTGGCATCACCCGGCAATGCATTCAGCATCTCCGTCTCATTCCACCTCACTGCCGTCCCCTCTTCCCCGCCCGTTCCCTGCTTTCCTCTCCCCTCCCTTCCCCTCGTTGCCCCATTCCAACCTCCCGTTTGGCCCATTCCAAACACCCTCAGCTTGGTCCTACCCGCCTCACACGAGTATATTAATACCAATTCCATTTCATTCGGTGTTTTTTCTATGACTAATGGTAACTTTTATAAGTTAAACGTTTACATTGAGTCATTTCGTGGCAGTTCTCATGCAGCATTCTGCCCAGGCTACCTGGCGGACAGCTCCCTATGCACCCTGTCGCAGGTAGCTTTGGTTTGCTACTGGGCTAGTCAAATAGGTTAGAAGTGAAATTATAGTCCTATTTTTTTAAACTAATATTCCACGTAAGAATTATTCTTTTGGAAAGAAATTAAAATTGACACGCATAATATAATACTAAATGCCATTTTAATGTACACAATCCAGCAAAACTTTTACTAGAACGTTTCTCAAGGATTAATTGAGAATATTTAGTTCGTATACTTCTCTGTGATTGGCCAAGAATCTGTATCATAATGAAATCTGTATTGTAATGAGTATCATTTTGCAAGAGGTTGCAGTCATCAAATGACAGAAATATGCAATGGGAGTAAAAAAATAGATTGCTATACACAGATGCCAGCATCTACCTCTTATTTTTCCTTTTCATGGAAATGAAGAAACACGTTGTAATCTCTAAACACGTGTCCTGATGTCCCGTTGAATTGGGCGGAAAACCACCACCCTCAGTAGGACGAGTCAGCAGTCTGTCCGCCATCCCCGGATGCGAATATTTTTTACTCAGTCAAGTCGTGTGGGTAAAAGAGTCATGTGTGTAATGAGCGTATTTTTATTAGGCAAAAATACTTCAGTAGTAGTTACGAGAGGAAAGTGAACAAAGTGAAGGCGTACAAGTATTTTGGTGAAAAACCAGTTGAAAATTTGCCGTGCTTGAGCTCATAGATGTTTTAAAATAATAGAGTACACTGAACACTGGTGCCTCACTGTTGAGTTTAAAATCCACGAGCAAAGAGAGTGAAGTTGGCCGGTCAAAATAATAACTTATTGTCCAGGAACTGAACTGTCTTTACATACACCGGTTTTCGAATCTGCACCCATTATACAGAGTATTCCACACGTGTTACATCCATCCATTTTCTTTAGTTGTTTCTTTATCACATCCCAAATCATTCCCCTCGATCCCACCCTTTTCCCTTCTGTCTCACCGACTTAAAATGGCTCAGTGATAACAGTCGAAGTCCATCAGAATTTTATGTAGTGTCGATCGGTAGTTTTCCGTGCTATCATCGATCAATACTGAGTGCATGCTGGAGAAGTACCCTGATAACGGGCCAAAGATTCCGCGGGATCTTTCCTTCCTCAACCTTGCCCGTTCCTCTCGCCTTACACACACACACACTTCCACTTACATGCACTACAGTATCATACATCTCGGAAGACAGTCAGGAGTTTAGAACTTGTTTCGTTTGAACCAGTGCTCCGCTGGGAGAAACCTGAAGAAGGCAACACCCGCATGTCTGCATGAATTCGGTGCCGGATCTCGTCCCAGTGGGCGAGGAACTCTGCCACCTCCTTCCCGGATATAATTACACTCTTCTCTCGAAACTAATGACCAAACTAATTGAAAAGTCTGGAAATATCAAGTCACTCCCTCGTTCTGTAGTATTTCACTTAGCAGGTCCTACAGTCTCCACAATGGGCCCTTCCGTGTTCACATCGTAATTGGGTATACAAGTTGAGTCCCCATTATCTACTATTCAAACTCTTGTGCTGGATGTGGAGCTGATGGCTAAGCCATCGAAAGCGGCGTAGAACAATAAACATCATGTTGGCAAAGACAACAAGGGTTTCACTTCTTTGTGCGTCGCCAGCTGGAACTCGCCAAACGAACGACCTTGCGAGAATGCTGCGCCCCGGTCCGTTGTCGTGAGGAGATTGCAAGAGTGGCGACGCGCAGGTGACTGAAGCGAGAGGGGGAATTGGGTGGGGGAGAGGGTTTCTCTGGGACAAGAACGGAGAGAAGCGATGAAAAAAGGGAGGGTGAGAAGGAAATGAAAAGGAAAACGCGGAAGGCGGTGACATGAAGGGCAAGACGGAGAGGAGGACGACGAAGAGGAGGACCACGAAGAGGAGGAGGAGGACGAAGAGGAGGAGGACGAAGAGGGGGACGACGAAGAGGGGGACGACGAAGAGGGGGACGACGAAGAGGGGGACGACGAAGAGGGGAACGGCGAAGAGGGGAACGGCGGAGAGGGGCAAGAGACGAGGGGGCGAGACGCAGAGGAGTGAGACGAAGGGGTCGAAGAGAGGCAGGGCGTAAGGTTTGTGGAACGAAGTGGATCAGGACTAAAACCGGTGCGAAGAGGAGTTAAATTGGGGTAAGACGAGAATGACAGAGTGCAGAAACGAAAAGGAGCCGGGCGGGGACGGGTCAGATTTAAGAGAAGGAGCAGTGCCAAGAGAACGTGGAACGGGTCATTGGGCGCCGGGAGTGGGAGTTGCGGCAGGGGTGGGAGCACCGCCGCAACGTGGGGTATCCCATGCTGCATATTCATCGGCGAATAGTGTTTGAAAAGCGTCGTATACAGCGCACTCGCCAAATCTCGCGTGTCGCCCACGCCGGGTCACCCCGGCAAACACTGCATATTCATCGCCGAGATTCTATTTGCCTGCGTTATTGATGGCGACCGCTTTTGATGACCCTGATGGACACGCGCCAGTACAAGCCCCGCCCCCTCCTCGTCCCCCACCGGCCGTTGCACGTCGCACGTCGTCCGTCGGGCCGCGGCGGGCGCGTGACACACGGCCCCTCGTGGCCGCACGCCTCCACACGCGCGCCTTCACACGCGCGCCTTTACACGGCGCCCCGACTCCTGATGGCCCTTTTCTCGCTTGAGGAGCTACCCGAGAAGTTGCGGGCAGTCGCCTTCCATCGCTGGGACCGTTGTTGAAATATCGGTCGATCCGTGTTTTATTATTGGTGCTCAAGGACGGCAAGCCTCCCACGTGCACTTTAATTCGTATCAGCGGGGATTTTACCGACTCCATTTGGTATTTAGTTGGGAGCACTACTTCATTAGGCAGACATCCGGATAAGCCTCTCAGGAGCGTATCTCTCCAATTATCCCTGGGTAGGATGGCAACCCCACATCTTTTCGTCAGATCGGGTCTACTAGTTTTCTAGAGTGGCGCCGGTACCAAGTTTGTTACTCACTATACGTCGGGGGACATCCCTCGTCTGTTTCCCTTGAGTATTTGGTTCATCCAAAACACAGTGAAAACCCCAACAGGGGTCGACCCAGAGTATGGTTCCTGCAGACTGCTCGGAGCCCACTCAACCCAATTTCTCACTGCAAATATAGGCCTCGAAATCCTTTTGCGGAGAAAACGAGATGACCTAGTTTGTGGAAGTTCAAGAAAACAAGAATTCTGCAGATTTTGTTCAGTTTTGTAGTAACATTGAAAACCATTTGGCTCGATCAGTATTGTTCTTTAGTAGAGAGGATTTGTTTCATTCGTATACTAGTATTACCAGCCTTTTTGGGATAATGTAGTGTTTGAGAGAATCTGTCAGGCATTTTCTGACAAGTTCTCCAGTATTTACTTGCGGTTTTTTAGAGGTAACTGTTAATTTAATAAAGCTAGCAACGTGATAGTACCATAGACTTGTCTTCCTCCCTTGAAGACAAATAAAATTAATTTTTTTACGCTCGGCAGCAATGCCAAGTTTGTAAATTTAATGGTCAGGTTCAGAAAAATGAGTTTATACCCGGAGCCCCTGGCCATTTCCGGAGCGCGCTTTAGAGACGGAACATGCAGTGATGGTAGGCGGGAGGCCTAGCCAAGTCTGTTTGTAGTACATGTTCCGCAATTGTTCGTCTACCGTGAACAACGTTGAGAGCTGGACGGAAATATGTGATGAGCCATTTTCATTTCTGAATGAATGCGTGGGTGGAGGCTAACGCATTTGTGCACTCCCAATTCATGGGATAGAGATCCGAGTGGCGGTTTGCTTTTCCCTTCCATTGTATGGAGAGTGGGGTTGACGTGAGAAGTGATAGCAATGATGATGATGCTAATAATAATAATAATAATAATAATAATAATAATAATAATAATAATAATAATAATAATAAATAATAACTGAAGGCTGAAAGAAAAATAATCCGGAAGATCTTTGGTCCAAGACTCACAAACGTAGGATACCGTCTACAATCACACACTGAGACAGAAGAATACTTCAACATCGAAACCGATATCCGCAAACGACGACTGAAATTCTATGGGCACATTATGAGACTAGTTGACAATCGATAAACAAAGAAAAAAATTGTTTCACGTACTTACAGAAACTGAGAATGACAACAGTCTGGGTAAGACATGTCCAAATTGATCTAAAAAAACGCCAACATTTCACCAGGAGACATCGAAGATTGAAACATCTTCAAGACACAATATATATATATATATATATATATATATAAGAAATAGTACCAGAAGACAAACCAATGATACCAAGAGGAAAATGGGCAGATGAACTTCGAGCTCAGCCTAGCGAGATGATGAAAAAATTCTGGAAGAAAAAGAAAAATAACAGCAACAAGTCATGATTTGCTTTACGTGATACTCTGAGGGTCTAAACAATGTAAATAAATAATAATAATAATAATAATAATAATAATAATAATAATAATAATAATAATAATAATAATAAAATAGATGAGAGATATCATGATCTTAATTTTAATCTAAAATCAACGTACGAAGTTGGAATAGCTTCTGAAGAAGAGTTGGCAGCAAATTCGAATTAGCGAGCTACCAACCTCTCTTCCGTAAATATTGTCTGAAATGCAGACATTGTAGCTATGACTCTTCAAAAACGTTCACTTCGCTGGAATTTTGTTCCGCGCTTAACAAATGCCGTTTCCATGAGCTAGTAGTTATTTACATAGTTTGAACTTAGTTTTGAATATTTCAAGAGTTCTCTAGTTAATTGTTAATACGTTCGCTTTCAAATAGTTGTTAGTACTTCGCGAAATCATTTACAATTAGCTACGACCATGCCTACGGATCCACAATGTCCAGATTTACAATCCTACAGAATTCCTACTCTCCAGAGTTGGTTAGGGAAATATTCTGTTATTCTTCAGGATACTAGTTTAAAATAGAGGCAGAAGAAGCAGAATTATCTGTTCATGTGCATCCTATAAAAGCAGGACTCTCTGACATGTCAAAAATACACCACCATCGGGTTTCCACCCTATGACCTACGTCCGAAAAGTTAGCATACCCACTTATCACAAAATTGAAAAACAGTATCCCAGGATTTTGTTTTAATAAAGGGCTAATTTATACCCAAATTAAAAAAAAAATTCAAGTCAGGCGGTTCGCGGAGGTCGCAGCTCTCGCGTTCTTCCGAGCGAGTGTGCGCGCGGTCCGCGAATTCCCTTTAACCCCCCCCCCCTTTCCTGCACGCAGCCTCCTGTCCCTCTCCGCATCGCGACTGGCCAGGCAAGGCCCCATCGGGTGGCAGGCGCTCTCCGCTTTCCTCCGGTTGCGAGTGGCACGCGCATTGGCTTCGCCCAATGTGCAGCACGACCGTGCCCCCGCCGCCGCTAACAACGCAATTTGCGGGGCGGTGCAGAGGCCGTCCAGGTGCGCCACTGTGAGCCAGAATGGAGGAAAACGCGGGCAAAGATACTTATTGAAATGAAGCTCATGATCTTGAGATGTAAACGCTGATAATGTATTGGACGCTAGATTAAAACGTCTGTAACCACTTTCTACGTTTTATTTTTTCGTTTATTTCGACGTAGAAACGGAATGTTACCGAATGCTGCCAAAAATGTACGGTTTTCGACACAAAAACACATTTTATGTGTCCCTGAAACAGAACACGTGGATTTTCCTTCCTGTTATGCATTTTCTAGGGAAAGGGAGATCGGGGTTGCTTGTCACCTGTTGATTGTTTTAATTCTCTTACGTAACTCAGGTTTAGTTTTAAGAAGTTTGATAATATGAATTAAACACCGCATTTATTAGGCTTTCTTATGATGTATTTTTATTTGTGTATGTTTGACTGTCGAACTTATTATTGTTGAAAGTCATAAGATCAAGATGTCTTTAGTTTAAAGTCATAAGGTAAACCCCTCTTTAGGGTTGGTTAACACAGGTCTTCAAAATTTTCTCGAAACTAACTCCTGTATTTTTCATTAAATTTTTGTCTTGAATAAAACAAAGAAATAATCTCATTTTCATTTTTTGGGAATAAAAGCAATTTTCCCGCAATTTTTAAAGAAATCATGAGCTTTTAAAACATATATAATTATAATTTTCACAAAAACGGCTCCAAACCTTTTTTTCACTTTTGCTCAAATACAGCAAAGCTCGTTGAATAATTACATGGAATCCATTTTCATTAAAACCTTTCGGATTTCGTGAATTGTAATAGTCTAATTCTCTTTTATTGCGTAAGCTTCCGCTACCGAAGTTTCTTAGTGTCTAGGCCATGGCTAAAGAGGGTACGTGTGATTAGCACATAGACATCCCCACGCCGTATTTCGGTCTTCTCAACCTGAGAAATGAATTTTCTTACAGTGTTGTGTCTATAGATGACGCAATTATTATTTGTGTGGTATACTTTTCGATTCATTATGTTCAAACAGATAATTATTGATTTCCCATCAAAGGTTAAATAGACTATTTGATTGCATGTAAGATGGCTTACATTGTTAGAAAACTATATATGTAAAAGAACATAGAATGTTTCTTCCAACAATAATTCACGTATAAATTGTGTATTTATTGTGTATGTGATGCCGCGTGTTGCACTCATACAATTCTTATGGATCAGTTATTTACATTTAGAAGGCTGTAAATTTCGTGCAGATCGTGAGAAATATGATATATACTTTTTCCCTCTGAATGTTTGCGTATTTCAACGTTCTTTATTTGGTTAAAAAAGTTCTCTTTGTTATTATGTAGTGTTATTTGCTTCTGTCATTTCTTTGTATTTTTTTACGCATTCTCTTGTCTCTTCCTTTGGTTTCTCCCTCCTTCCTCCAGCTTAGAAGTAAAAGATGTAAGTATCGCGGTTGATAGTCTTCTTTTGAGTTTTCCCTACTTTTTAGGAGGGAGAAATTGCTTCTCGGAGAAATTGTTTGTGGGATGTAGAAGGCTGGCACGCAAATCCTTTGGAGTGTCGAGGATCTCGAGAGTGCCTTGCAGAGTGGGTCGTCTGAATTCGCTTTTAGGCACCACCCACGTTCTCTGCGAGATGGTTGTGTCCTAATGTTGCAATTCGCGGCATTTCAGGTCTTTCTGTAATACATAAAGAGGTGGTTTCACACAGTGAGAAGATGTATTTTTTACTGCGTAGCTGACACACGTTGATATATTTAACACACATTTAAAATGAGTTCGCTTGTACATTGAGGTAATTGTTGCAGATGTAAGAAAACATACCAGCGTATTTCTACAAAAGAAAATGAATAAAAATAGAGGGAATATCGTTTCATTGAGTCACGCTTCGTTTCTATGCATTACTTTTTTTTCCTTTTCGTTTTTATACAGAAGTTTATCAACAATTTCTATTATAAAATAACATCAAGGTTTGGGTCCTGAAGATATGTGGAATAAGTAAGTGTATTGAAAATATCATACGCTACATTCGTTTTCAAACGTAGCACAAAAATGTGAATTGAAGGAAATGGGGGCGAAAGCGACAGTGTTCTCTGAATGTCATTTCCTATCGAAGGATCATCTCCTTGTACGCAAATGTACTTTGAGTGTAGAAGTGTAGAGTGTAGATACATTTTTATTCCAAGTGACCACTCCTTTGACGTAAGTTAACGTATTTCTAAATTGGATAATAGCGCATAATATTTTCTCCGAGTATCCGTGCCTGTAAGAAGTAAACGCTGCATGAAATAGTAATTGTTGAAATGAAGTTAAATGTTTTGAGTTAACATAAAAAAGGAATTAGGAGGTGTTGATTTTACTTCTGTAGTATAGTCTCGCTTTGTGGCCCTGTACTTGGTAAAAATTCTGTAGATAACGTTATTTAATGCTACAAAAAGTTGTTATCGCGATTTTGATGGAAATACAGATTTCAGAGTGTCTCATACCGAAAAAGTGGGTTTTACTGTGTCATATTTTAACATGCTCGTAGAGAAGTGAAAGGTACGTAATTCTGCAAATAATTGATGACGAGATTGTGACCAAAGTACTCGTTTTTGAAAAATAACGTTTTATGAAAACGCTTTCCCGTTCGTCCAAACGTCCGTCTGTTCTTCTTTCTGTATGCGCCTAGCGTCATAATGCATTTTTGTAAAAAATGGATATTCCCCAATTGTTCTCACCGATTCTATTTTTTTCTAATTTCTAGCTCTCCTTTTAGTTATGATTTTTTAAAAATTTGTTGCCTCTTCTTTGACGTAACGCGTCTCTGATCCCTTGTTGGGCGTTTAGCGCTTCCCATGAAGTAATCCTCCGTTATTTTCTTTGTCGAGTCTCGTAACGTCGCAGTCAGTCCGCGTCTTTTATTCCTTCGGCCAGGGGCTCGGTTGCGTTAGATCCCGTGGTACCTAGATGATCATCTAACCCGAAACACTCGAAGTCTCGAATTCGCTTAACCACCATGACGTCACGGAGCATACTAAACTAATTCAGCGTGCCCACCGGCTCCTTATTCTCTAAGGGTTTGCTAAAGGCTTTCAGGGAAACGAATATCAGTATTATAAGTTTACATAACCGTTACAAATACTGCCAGAAAGTATGTGATTTTGGAGTACTACTTGTTTCTTTCTGAGATGCTTTGCCCTATGAGAAGATGAAGAATTTACTTTGCCAACAAACGTGCACTATCGTGTACCGTTTGTGTTCTTGCATAGTCATCATGATTACAACCAAAAAGCTAAATTCTGTAGCCTCAACTTGGATTTTTAGTAATCGCATTGAAATATAAAGCTCTATCGTTAATTTTACCGGCATAAAGCTATTGTGAGCTTTTCGTAGTCGTCTATTTATATCTGAGCAGTTAAATTCGTCTGTTGATTGTTGTAGGTTGATTTATGACAGTGCGATTTTGAGCTGGTGAGCGACCCCTTGTTAGTATGAACTTGGACAAACAGAAGCCCAACTCGGAAGGCAACAGCAACAGGCTGAACCTCATCATTGACCCGCGCCTAGCATCCGGCCGTCCCCCTTTGCGACCGCTCCCTGCCCTCACCGCCGCGGGCGCACTGACTCCCCTCCATCACCTCCAGTTGGCCACCCCGCTGTGGAACGTAATCGGGCAAACTGCATTTGCGAGTTGAAAACCAATTTGTCGACCGCAGACGCGAATTTCGCGGGAAGAGGGCACGGACACGGGGGGCCGAGGGAGAGGGAATTGCGAGCAGGTTGCATTGGAGTTTGCACGTGGAGCAGATAACGACGATGCAACGCGGTTGGGGAGGGGGAGGACGGCACGTAGCGTCAAAAGCGTGAAATTTGGGGTGGGTTTGAGTGACTGACGTTGGTTTCCTTGTCAACTACTATGGTCATTTGTTCCGTTAGTGTAGTGAATGTTTTTCCTAGGAGGTGCCAGTGATTGCTTCTCTGCTGAATGGTGAGATTCGGCACGGACGTACACGTCGGCTTGAGGAGAATTTTTCGTCCAGATTTCTTTCCCCAGAGTAAAATCGCTCCAGCCGGGATAAGCCCTAATACCCCTACTGATCTCGCGGCACGTTTGATACTGTAGTGATGTAAGTGAAAGTGTGTGTGTATAAGGGGAAAGGATAGGACGAGGAAGAGGAAAAAAAGATTGCGCGCAGCTCGTCGTCCGTTTGTTAGGGTGCTGCTTCAGCATTCGCCTGGGAGTGAAGAAGACGCACCGGTAAGCTACCGGTCGGAACAGCTACCGATAGAAGTTTCCTCCATACAGCGACCTACAAATCAGTCCAATATCGAAACCTTGCCACAGTCGGAACTCAAAGAACTCTGTGTCAGTCACTACAGCGACAGCGGCAACACTGACTGTCAGGTAAACACATTCGCTGTATTTATTTAAATATGTTATCTATCTCAGAAGCGATCTAATTAATAAGAGAACTTATTTATTATTCGTACATGAATTCTGCTGAAAGACCTCTAATTTCCAGTGTTACGCAGCTGGTATTTGACCCAGACTTCCTTTTAAACCGTCCACCGTGCGGATGTTGTGTATCTTTCGAGCAGACTGACCTCGCGAGCGTGTCTTATCGCATATGAAATTCTACCCATCTTTTCCTCAGCGGAAGTCAGTCGCACTGGTAATGCCCAAGCTGTCTGGCCAGTGCGACGTGGGGTCTCGTTATCTCGGAATATTATCTGGCCGGTTTAATTTTCCGGGGCATTTTCCAGCGTTCTTTTACATGTCTCATACGTGACGCGGCTCACGGAGGATTTTCGGCCCTTCGTACGTCCCTCACCCTCGGTCAGGGTTGAAACCGCGAGTTCGGGTTAAGAAGCTGTAACAGATTTGCTTTTGCAAATCGCTTTTATTACGCAGCAACGAAATTTTCCTTATGAATTATCTTCAATATATCTTGTTTCTACCTGTTCCCATAATTCATCTCAACGTGTGAGTTACAAGAGGGATACCAGAGCTCAAGAAAATGTTAACCAAATGATTCAAGAGTTGATTATTTACGGTATTAGTCGACAAGGGTCACAAATATCCATGTTAATGTATCAACAGTGTAGGTAAGGTCGAGAGGGATGTCACTGAAGTGTCTCTGAGCGGTAGGTCCTAGGTTCCAGCCCCGACAGTGGCAGGATAGTTGACACTGACTTGTCAGCTAGGTAGAGTTTAGTCGCTGTCTAGAGGAGAATTCCCGCGGCCGGCTGCTGTGATCACTAGTTTTCTGTGGTTTCTCCGATCAACAGGAGAATGCTGGAGCAGTACACTAACCAACGGGTCACGGCAGCGCGCGATCCTTCCTTCCTCTTCCTTGTCCTATCCTCACGCCTTACATACACTCACACTAACATGCACTACATTACCACACATGCCGTTCGGGACCTAAAACGTGTTCCGGCTGTGGTGGGAGGTAACTGTTTAGGGAAAACTCGCTAGAACGGACGATAGGCTTCTGATCTCCACATCCAGCGGAGGAAGATCACCTCCACCTCCCGAGGGAAAAAGTGCATCACACTTACGGGACTAGTGACCTTAGCAGTAGACGCGCCCGGAATCACTGACAGTCAATCAATCGATTATAAAAATGTACGCCCATAATGTTGCTTCGAAGATAATTTTAAGATACGATTGTTGTATAATTACTGGGTTAGAACTCATTTTCCACTGTGTGATAGAAATAGTATTTGTTGAGTTTCTGTAAATAATTAAGTTAACAAAAATGGAAAACAAAATTTGATTGTAAGCTGATTTAAAATACATACCTACTTTTCTGTCAACGTTTTACGTATCCCACGTGAATAGTAAGGCATTCATGCACGCCGCGTGTCGTACTTGCCCCCTACTGCCCGGGCAGATCTCTATCGCGATTATTTTGACGAACATTTCGACAATTTATTTGTCACCTCATCTAGCAGGTTCATTTTCAAACCTGAAGTAGAATACAAAAGGATGCCCGAAACATAGGGTTACCCACTAGGGCGTGGCGTTACTTCCATCGCTGGTAGAAGTTGGTGTAAATTAATGTCAATTCAGGAACTTTAGTATACAAATCCTTTCTTTGGCTGACAAAGGGCCTTTTGATGCAACTCCTAAGTAGTCGAAGTGTACTGCGCCCACAGTTTCATTATCTCACGATATTTGCTATTCCGAACTAGATGGTTCGAATCGATTCGTTGCTTTATATTTCCTATCTCTGGATTTATCAGCGACATTTGAGTTAGTTTCGCTTGTAATTTAAGCCCGTTTTCAAAACGTGTGCCAGTGCAATAAAGCTTAACATAATAAAGTAATTGCGTAAACTACTATTAATTAGAAAAGAATATAATAGTACTTACGACTAAGCAATTGCAGTTATTTAGTTATGATGCATTTACTTTATATAACATCGTATTTGTTGTGATTTTTGTGAATACATGCCGTAAAATGTAGTTGTGGTAATGGTTTTGTATTTTACAAAACTGGCTTTAATTACTTAAGGCTTAAAATACACATTTACTAAACGTGTAACTTTAAAATAATTAACGGAATCAAGGAAACATTTAGAACGTTCTCTGTAACATCTGAATGGCCTTGTTAAGCGTTGTGGAGTGACACGTGAGCAACGTGTCTTACTAGCGAGGATGTTTAAAGGGCATGTTAGCACACAGTGCGCTTGGGTTCGTCGCATCTTCTAGCAGAATAAGATTCTGCGCATCCGAAAGATCAACAAGAAATTTAAAAAGACATCTCTTAATACTCTTATATCTCTCACGACTTCGTTGCCTCCTTATAGTTAAGTTAGGTTTGTTTTTGATTGGGTTAAAACGTTTAATTTTAATTATGAGTGTTGAAGTAATTAATGGAAGTGGTTTTTACATGCAGTCTTTGGGACTTATTCGTAGCTCACCTGTATTGCTAATTTTCAATGCGCGCGGAAATTCAAAGAAAACTTCGGAAAACTCTCCTGCGTTTTGATAGGTGTCTATGGTTTTGTTAGATGGCTAGGAACTCTTGAAAAACTTCACTGCAAACGTCATGCGACGAGGAAAAATGTATTTCAGGACCTCATTTTTCACAAATTCGACAGCAGCATTTCTGCTGATAGATGCCCCTATTATAATGATAATATGTAAATATTTGCAAAAGATAATTTAATTCATAATGACAGCTGGAATATATCATATTCAGAGTATGGGGATATTATTTTATTTACTAATGAAAACTAAATGCACTGTACTTTAGGTTTGGAACTTCAAGGAGTATAAGTAATTGGGAGAAAACATTGCGGATATTACTAACAAGTAAGATTATTTCGATCTGCGTAATGTGTATTACAGTTTGTTACTTACCGGGCAACGATTAGCTACAAGGATTTAACAGTGACGTGTACATGAACGCTAACTTATTTTTCGTGGGAATTTGTCGAACGTGTTGTGCAGAGAATTCATTTGCTACAGCGTCGTGATGTGGAGTGGCTTCTCACAACATTGCCGAGTGCTTTTTTCTTGGTTGCCGTTGGTGTGCATCGGACGTGGAAGAGCAGCTCACAGCGAAACTTGGGCCGTACCCGTGTGGAAGGACTGCCGTGACAGCTACCCGTCGCGCAGGTTCCCGCGCCCGCCTGCCTCAATGATCCTCATCTCGATCAGCTTTTTCGTCCATTTTCCCTATTCCTTCCTGCAAATGAGTTGGCGTTGTGCTTCGCTATGTGCACATTTTGTTGGCTTCTCCTTTTGTTACCAGCTGAAGGAATTTAACCGGTGGCGCGGTTTGCTATTTTGGTTGCAAAACTGTCAAATCAAACATGTAGTTCATTTACCGAAGACTATTAATAATTCAAGAACAAACATTTCTAGGTTTCAAATGTTTGTAACCTCCGTTTTATTTTATTCATCATTCAATATCTGAAGTAAAAGTATGAGAAATATTTTTTCACTTACTACAAAAGTTAGAGCAAGAATCATACGCATTAAGCAGACAATGATTACTGTTACACGGAGAAGAGACGTCCTGTTCTAAGCCAAGCTGAGCACAGCAGAAAATGTACGGAATTGCGGTGTGGTCGATAACCATCATGGTCAAGTCCAGGTTTGTAACAAGTCGTCACTTACAGTACGGCACAGCACTATTACTCCCCCTGTGTTTAGATTACTAATTTCAGCACACACTGCCTGTCCTCTGCTGCTCCAGGGTACAATTTCCCGACAGAGAAACTGAAGGGATGGGATGCACATAGTGCCATGAGCTTGCTTACTCCGGGTTTGCTTGGCGTGGCAACTCCCTCGCTTGTAGGCGATCCGTTTGGACTGTCATCTCAGGTACAGCGCATTGAAAAAAATATACGGAAAGTAAACTAACGCGCTAATACAGTACGTTCTAGCCCGTCCGTATTTTCACGCTAAATTTCGGCCAGAGTACTCGCATTTTGAAGTACTGTGCATGTCCTTACTGAAAAATTTAGCTTTAAGGAACAGATTTCATTAAAGCAAAAATCTCTATCTTTATAATCGCAGTTATAGCAAGACGACGAAAAAAATTGGAATTTTTCCAATTTCTGTAAAAATCAGAGTTTCAACGAATATGGGACCTGCACCATTCATTCTTTTAAACGTCTTTCACACGAACCCCCAACAAAATTTAATCAAAAACGATGAAGCCATTTCCTGAAAATTTGGAAAACGTCCCAAGGGCTACATGCAAAGTACGCTCCAAGATTAAATTATCGATCAGGGGAATATCAAATTTGGAGAAAATCGGCTGAAGGATTTAGCCGCTAGTGTTGATTACAGATGGACGGACAGACATTTTGCCGACATTCGATTTTTAAGAATCAAGGACCCACAAAATATAGATTCTGGCTACACTACGTCTTAGAGGATTTGTTCTAAATTTAGCTACTGGATTTATCCAATATTAGGATCTGTAATTAGAGTTTTTATGCCGAAAATTCGCCGCTTTTGTACATTACTACATAACTTTCTCTCTACTGTGTAAGCGGAAGCGAGAAAGTAATAAGTATTCCATAAATATATGTAGTACTTGCACGCGATGTGTGCAATACTACAGTCAATTCTCAGCGTCTACAGCCTTAAGCTTTTGTGTCCTGTTGCCCCCTTTCTTGGGCAACTGATCAAAGTATTGGCTTCTCTTTGTCTTTTGCATGAAAGATGGTAGAAGAATAATAGGAATAATAGGATGATGGCGAGTGATACATTTGTATAATTGCGATAATATTTTTGTTGCATTCATGGTGATGTGAGAATTCAATCACATGAATAAAAATCCGTCTTAAGCTGCACTAGCATCGACAGCTTTTGGCACCGTGTCCATGGACGGTGCTCCAAGACTCACGCTTGTTGCACTAGTAGATGGTAGTATGCTTAGCTATGCGGTAAATACTCCATGATTATTAAAACTTCTGGTTTTTCGTAAATTGCAAACATTGAACTTCTTTTCGAACTTGTGTACCTTCATTAGTGAAGATGGAAATAAAGTTCTTAATCTAATCTTCAATATTTGCTCTTCAAATCATATCTTGTAATGTTTTTAAAAATAGTTGTAGTTTTTCCTGAATTTTCCGACCAATGGTAACAATGTTAGAAAACACCTAAAAAAATATTCTCGCGAAGTTCCAGATTGGTTTCTTTAACTTTTTACGATAATATATAATAATAAACTGAATTCGTTGGAATAAGTGGCATTTTCATTAAAATATTTGAATTTTAAAAAATTGAGAATGTTTTTCTTTCAAATAGTTTATGCTTTGTTTGGCTAAGACAGTTTTGGAAGATATTATTGAAGTATTATTAGGATACAAAATTTTAATATTACGTTACCGTTATAAATAATACGAGAAATCATATGCTGTCGTAGCACCACTAGATAATATTAATAATAATTATATAATAATATTAATAATACTTATATAATAATATTATTAATAATTATATAATAATAATATTAATAATAATTATATAATAATAATATTAATAAGAATATTATTAATAATAGTGTGTATATTATTATTGTTGTTGTTATTATTTTAGTTGGACATTTATTTGAACTATAAACAAATCTACTTTTACTTCTCGACGGTTTTGTGCCACAAAGCTGTGGACACCTACAAACAAATTTTACCCTCTAATTTTTAGTTTTCACCTCCGAAAATTTCTCCACATTAGAGGCGCTAAAACCTTTCCATCGGCGCCTTCTTGCCACTTACAACACCTAAAACGAAATAACGCAATAGCAATCCGCCCGCAATCTACACCTGTGCATTAGCATACATACGGTGACTCGCTAACACACGCGCAAATCTAGGCAACAGGAACCTCACACCTAAATTGTACTACTTTCCGCTTGTGTAGTTATATATTCTGTAGATATTTCGGAAATAATTTACGTCAGTGGTTATCTATGACTACAAAATAATATTTTGCTTGAACAGAGATTTTTTACTTTCATTAATTTGGGTTTCGTTACGCTAACTGGTAAAAGATAAACGACAAAATATGTAAAAAGAAAAGTGCTCTAGGTTCGAAATTCAGATTTCAGCTGAAAGATTAGCAAATGAGAAGGTTTTTCTAAAAAAAACTCCAAAATATAGTGGCACATTTTGTATTTTTGAAATTGTGGCGACTTTACCGGGGCAATAAATCACAGAAGTGAACGGTTTGTAATTTATTGAGTATTTGAAATATTCTCCAACACCTGAATACTATTTACAATAATTACAATAAACAATATTGACCCGTTACCAGAAGGAATGTTCCTGGTCACCACCGCCGGCCTGATAATTTGATATCTTGTTCGGTGTGATGCACCAGTTGCCCGTGAGCCTACAAGCGAGTATGCCGCACCTCCCGTCTCGACGTTGCACGTCGGCTTCAGTTCCCTGCCTCAGTAGCCTATGCATTGAAATGCAGCGCCGCACACAACCCACACGACTTCCTACGCGTCCAAGAATCAGAAGGAGTTTAGGTCCGGGGTCCGTTTATATTACCTTCTGGGCCGGCTGAAGGAACTGCGTCATCTCGCTGTTTCCGCCGACGCGTTTCCACAGCCAGCCTGTCTACGGGGTTCACAAGTTTGCCCCAAGTGGTCTACGGGTTTCACAAGTGGCCACCCACAACACGGCACCCCTTCCCTTCCGCTCCCTAGGTTTGCCATTGTTCGGCCTGGCGCCCCTTCCCGCCAGCGCTGCCCGCTGTCGCAAACTACTTCCTCGTGCATTTCGTGTACATGAAATGCACGTGGATAATATTGTGGCTAATATTGTGTCACGTTTGTACAAGGCGACTGATATGACGCCACAAAATTTCATAATTTATTGAGTTTTCACACCAGTATGCAAACCATAAAATTCCTTTGTCAAGTAGGCGTAATTTAAATTATATAAAAAAACTTAAAGCACATCTTTAAAGGGCTAAGGTATCGTCCCTACGTGCATGTGACGTTAAGGGTGACGGATTCAGAACGTACTCTCCCACGTCATCCCTGTCCCGATTGCGAGAGGAGGGCGGGAATGGAAGGCAATATTGCAATATTGCGCCCGGTTCATGGCTCGTTGTGCAACTTGCGGCACAGACCTTCACCTGATCAGGCACCACAAAGAACATGTATCACGGCGGTCGACACGCGTTCCTACACTATTCTCGCAGCTGAACAGTGAGTGACTGTTTCGCATTTCTGCGCGCGTCAACTACTTTGGTCATTTAACCCGTAAGCATAGTGAATGTTACAGTTCGAAAGTGGCGCAGACAGCAGGCCTGCGAGGTTTTCTCGTTTCTATCTCTGAATCCAAACGGCACCTCCCCAGTCAGGACAAGCTCTAAGCTCGTACTTGGGCTGCGTGAATATGAGATCTCAATAGGAGGAAAATTATTGGAGAATTTAATTATGTCGTGCGCTTCCGTATACCATATGTATGATGTGCTGAGCGCCGCGACAATAATCCATGACTTTCATCTAAAGCAGATGTGTGCTTTTGTCTGATTTTCAAAGCAATCAAATTCGAGTATCAAATGCCGGATTAGGACTCTGTTGTTGCTTTTAATTTAATTTTTGGCATCCTAGAACTTAATCTGACGCTAAGTGACTCACGTGCAGAAGGATTTTCTTTAAAAGTCACTGACTCCGGCCAGATTTAAACCCGCCAAATCGGAAACATAGGAACCAATTTTTTAACCCCTGCGCCAATGGGGCCGGCCTGACTTTGATGTTCAGCGCCCCGCCCCGCTGACCTCCCCCCCCCCCCAACCGCATGTCGGTGAAGGGACGAGACTGGCAGCTCCCGGCGCGCGGTTTGTCGCAGGAATCAGATAATGCATTCGCTGTTGGAGCGCGCTGAAGGAAGGGAGCTATCAATCACTTGGATCGACCCGGTCCCGTCGTGTTGTGAACATCGCTGCGGGGCATCCGACAGAACAACGAGTCGGGAAGGAGGGGCTGGAACGAAGGCGCTGCAGTAACAGCAGCAGTGGATGGAGAGCGAGAAGAATCGCTGCAGGAGGGCATGTCACACTATGCTTCGGGTTAGGAACGACAAAAACACCTTTTTAACGCGCCGTGCGCGAAACGCAGTTTCTCGCGCTTGTTTTCCGTGTGCAAAACTGGTAATGTTTTCACACTTTGCGGTACATCGCCAAGCTTGTGCGAAACATCTGTAACAGTTCGCAATTATCTTTCGACTTTAGGGCGTCTTTGTTTATTACTTTGGTTTTATTTAATAGGTAATTAATACATATACAAATTATATAACTTGATACTATGAGGCTAGGCCTTTAAGCCGTTACAATACCTACATCGTTCCTCGTTCCAACCTACCGTATTCTAGTATTCACCCCATATGGTCTCCCCATTGTTTATTATCTACAAACAATAGTGTTACGACATTAACTGGAATCCATTTACGTTTGTACAAGGAATATAAAATAAAATGTATATTGTTTTACTTGACGCACGGCGTTTCACTCATGGCGTGTTAAAAAACAGTATATGCAGCACCGGTGCGAGTTTTTTTAAATTGTTTTTTTAGCCATGTTCGACAAGATTTGACCTTTCAAGGTATTTAAGGTAACATAGTTTACATAAACGTTTTAAACTATATTTCTATGTACATGAACACTGCTTGATACACTAATATTAGGAACTAAGTACTACTAAGATTACCCAGGAAGGGTCCTTCAGAAAAATACATAAATATTTTGAGTACACATACATTTTGGATTTAGGAATGGAGCGAGGTGATTTACGCATGACTCTAGTTTGTCGCCCGACCGTAGCGAGGACGACAAAGAGAAGAGTGCGGGAATCACCTGTTTCGCGCCCTTGTTACCTAAACTACTATTCTCAAATAAAGAGACTAATACAACCATATGATTGTAGAGCTGCAAGTTTTAAGTCCAAATGTAATCGGTGGAAAATATTCGGCACAAGCTTGACCGTCGGAGCCACTACCTGGAGACTTTTAAACATCGGCTGCAGTCGTCGGTCTTTTTTCCTGATCATTCTCAGCGTTAAGCCAGAACGGCATGGGAGGCAGACACGCTCATGACCCGATCTGTGTTTCTTGGTGTATCTTATTGCAAGGCAACTGTAGATTTTCTTTCGTTTTGGGAATAACGACGATGAGACAATAATTCACGCGGAGACATATATTCGAAGTTGTTGCAACAAAAGACAGTAGTGGAGCTAGAACTACAACAGCGCATATTCTTCTTGCATAATTTCTAAATTTTGGAACTTTCAAAAATACGGAAAGTTCAACAAAAATGAGACCTGCGTAATTTATAAGCATTCTTTGTTCTATCTGTTGAAAATTTAAAGAAAAAGTTTGAGGCAGTTTTTGAGACAATGTTTTTTATGAATTACAATAATTTCAAACATAAATTAGGTAATCAAATGTAGATCACCTTATTTGAAGATGTAATTTTTTATAACTTTTTTAGAACAGCATCTCAATCGTCAACATTGCAACAGTAATTCCTTTAAATGCACTTCTGTAGGCTTTAATTTTGTGAATGTCATACTTATCGCCGGGAATGAAAGATGCCGTTTATACTATTTTGCTCTCCCATTCACTGAGAGGTTACTAGGGTGGTTGTTTGCCGTCGCCTTTTACCTCACGCCTTTCTGATGATTAAATGATTTTCGGGGTTTAATAATGAAGAGCGTTGAATGATTTGAGATAGGATGATGGTTCAGATAAAATAGTGATGGTATGAAAAACTAATTACACTAAAACCGCACAATGAAAATACTCAGTGCGTTCAAACGCGTCGTTTTTGCTCTGAGTATTTGGACGACCCTTAAATTTTCTGCCAATCCGAGACCAGCAAATCCGTAGAACATTGATCTTTATTCATTGTTTACGTTCAAATTAAATAATAGTTGCTATCGCGTTTTATTAATTCCATTTTTTTTCATTCTACATTTCACTCATGACACTTTGAAATGTCACGCCATTGTGCAGAATGTCCCGGAATAAATGTTCCTTAAATTTGTAGAGCATTTAGTGTTGTTGAAAATAATGATTTTTTTCAAATGAGCATGTTGTGAACATTTTTATTTAACAGAGTTGCGCGTGTGATATTCACTTCAGAATGTTAGGCAAACACGTACGCATTCCTTTTTGGTGAAATAAATATATCCGTTTCCTCTTCATGAATTCCTCCCTGTAATGTCAACACGTCATCTAAAACGAAGGCGCTAGCTATCTGCTGTTTTACATCAACAGGAGAAAGCAACTTACAAATACACCAAAGACGTAGTTGATAATGAAGCTGGTGAAAGATTGATAGAAGGCGAGGGTAAAGTTCAGGGGTGATGTGGAAAGCAACGCAGAGGTGAAGAACAAAGAAGCACACTCGTCGTCCCCTACACTGTTTTAGGATCGTCCGTAAAGTGTGTTTAACGCAGCAAGGGCTGGGAAGTGTGCGCGGTCTGCTTTCAGGGTTGTGGGGTGACGGGAAGGGACACTAGAGCTCCAGCAGATGGCCTCGCGTCTTGCCCTCGCTGCCTACCGCGGTGGAAAGGGCGTGAGAGGGTGGAGAGAGCTGGGGAGAAGGGCCCGCGCTCTTGGTCTTCAGTCTCCGCGATCTGTGCCTGCTCAGCTCTCCGCTGCCTCCCTCCCGCCAACGCCCTAACAACTCGTCTCCCTCGTCGTCTTCTTTATCGTCCCTCGCCGCTTCCTGTAGACCCTCATCGTCCCTTGTCCCTCGCCGGTTTGTGTCACCCTTGTCACCCTTCTTCTACCCTTGTCTCTCCTCGTCGTCCCTCGTCACCTCCGGCTACCACTCGCCACTCTCGTCGTCCCTCGCAGCTTCTCGTCGCGACTTGTTACCATCGTCGCCCGCCGTCTCCCTCGTCGCCCCTCTTAGCACCGTGACAACCCTCGCCTATTCTCGTTTCATCTCCTTTCTAGTCCTGTTTGCCCGTCCGACGGGCTGTTCGTCTGAATCGGAATTGTTGACACTCGCTCTTCGAGCTCTTCAAAAGAGTGCCGAAGATTCCGGGAAAAACATCGGGATATAGTCAAAGCGTTAAATTCCTTCGAAAGAAATATCCTCCCACAAAGGAAGCAGAGTGTTTCTCGGAAATAAATCACATTATTTGAACGTTGACCTTAATCAATAGGCAAATTGTATTACCATTCATTGAAATTTTATGACATTACCTTACGTAACAATAACTGTAAATAACTGTGCACTTCGTTAGTGTCGCCGATAAAAGAGAGGAAAGTACTGTTGTACCATTTGCATCATTATTAATGGAAAATAATTGCCCTTTGATCATTGTCTGGTACAAATGGAATGATTTCACCGATGCGTAAAAGCAGGGATAAATCGTTATATCAATTTCGAGGAACTGCTCATTTTTAGAAATAACTAGTTTACATGTTTTTGTACGGTCTTTGGCAATCTAATTTTAGAATCTGTTGCTGTTTGATTTGTACGTTATACTGATCTCATCCATATGTGGAAAAGCAGTACTTTTCGACGAAGGCACTAATTATATAACGAATTTAATCACTCTTTGTTTAGCTGAAATATCACTTTATTTTCGACGAGATTAATTATTTTACATAACATTGTTTCGATTTCGCGAATCAGTGAGACATATAACAGCTGGTAGCGTTGGCCACACTGTGTATCCAAATTCGAAAATGCCCAACTATATAGTCAATGCCGGGGGTGGGCAAAAGAGAAGTTTCAAATCTCAGGCTTTAGACAAGAGCAGCATTTATTCATAAAATAAGAAAAACTCTAGGACTTGTGCGCTCTTAAAGAGGAATCGAGCTTATGTTTAACCATTGTTAGATAACATACACCTCAAAATTATGTGTCATATTTATTTCTCTTTCGTTAGGTAAAACTAGATTTACGACGATTCAGGTGCGACTCACGCCGGATCTCGCCTCTCACCAGAACAGGTTGAACATCCTAATCCTTAAAGAGGCGAAGACTAAATATAGTTTACAAACTCCACATATTACTAGGCATTTGGGTCTGATTACTATGTGAGGTAATCATATGGAGCGGATTGAAATTTTTGCGCCCTCAATTGATAGCGATGGAAAACTTAAATTACACATTTACATTGTTATCAGTTACACAATGTTTATTTCTATATAAAATACAATTTACACACATATTCGTGAGAAGTTTTTACTCCGGTGCTCTCGGTATGCTTTCAATAAAGAAAATCACCAATCTGTATTTCTGGTGGTTCAGAAATTATCAGATCGATTTCTCCACAATGCCACAGATGCATATTAATTCTTTTGGTTGAGGCGCACGCGATCTTTCCTTCCTCTTTCTTGTCCGTCCTCGCCTCGTATCCACTCATATATAATGCCCTTTACTACGACACGTGTCGGGACGGTGTCCTGCTGCCGGCAGATACTCGATGGGGGAACTCCACAAGCCGATATATCGGTTGGCGCCGGATGTATCCATTCAGCAAAGGAAAAACCGCTCATGATTAAACATGCATTGCTGCACTAGGCTTATGGAACCAATGGCCATTTAGCTGACGCGCTCGGAAACTCTAAAAAAACATTATTTTGAGAAGTGTGTGTAGTTCTTCTGTTACATTCAATCTTCTTTCGCAAGTTGAAGAGCGTACGCTACAGCGCGCACCGTTACCTCTTGATATTGAACCACATACTCTACTTTGTCCTGCGGGAGATGGAATTTTGGGATTGACAATTGGCTAACGTTCCCCGCCTGATGTTTCCAGGGTGACGGCAGGCCTTAAATCAGATGAGTGTGAGTTATCATTCCCGTCCCCGACCAGTGTTACCGGTCGAATATATTCAAACCCATCGCAGGGACATAGCTTTTCGGTCATGAGTCGCTGCGATGTGTCTGGGAGTAGAATGGAAAGATGAAACATAAGGTTTTCAAAGACCTTATACAGTGACTAAGATTTTCGTTGAGAAAATCATATCGAAAAGGAAATTCTTCCAACGCTGCGAGGGGCTAGTGCGTATCGCAACACGTCATGTACTCGCTAGCTGACAGTTCAAAAGAAAAAAAATTCGAAGAATAGTCTAAATTGTGTATATTTTTATATCGAACGATCAGTGCCTTACAACAGCCCTGTTCAATGAGCTGGATTCAGAGCAGCATGGGCTGAAAAATGGGCATCTGCAGGGCCCGTCCCACCCCAGACCTCTACCTTCCGTTCATCCTTTTCCGAAAGACATGGCATATCCTTTCTGTTGAGATTCGCGGGGCGTTCGCTACGCGTTTCTGAAAACAAGCTGAAAGAGATTGCACTGAATCCTGCAAACAAAACAGGCAGATAAAGGAGAAATTTTTACTTGACGAGAAACATTGACCCTGTCGCGTTTATCCGATATTTAATAATACAAAAAGAAGGCAGAAATATTGTCTGCCCCGATGACTGAGAGAACTGTTTGAGCTAACGCGTCATATTGGACGCGCGGTGACGGAATTCCCTTCTACGAATTTCGCCTTCAGGGACATGAGTCTGAAATATTGTGTGTGATGTCGGTGACAACGTGCATGTTGCGGCTGTCCTAGGCGATGTCCTTAGGGCCACGGTTTTGAAAAACAAACTGTATTAAAACACACAGTAGACATGTGAATAAGAGTCTACTTGTTCCACAAGAAAGGGAGAAAATCTGTGGACCAACCTTATTAATGTCTGGTCGTTGAAAATAAAAGGACACTGTTTGGTTTTCGTTTTCTTTTCTTAGTGACTTGTTTGAATAACTGCCACAAGAATTGCTATACCCGTGAATAAAATAAAATAATCCCAGCACCATTAACAGCACAATCTATTTCTAGCAGCAACACTCAACAATTAAGAGCGCACACTTTCGCGCCACGACCAACGATTAGTAAATTCCCAATTAAATGGGAAAACCCACGTGATACAATCTCGTGCTTTCCCATAACCGAACGGAGACTGCCCGCTCCCCATGCCGAACGGAGTCTGCCCGCTCGGGGCCTTTTCACTTAGCGACGCGTCTCATAGGGGTAAAAGGGGATGCCTGGCCGACGCCCCTGCGCCGTTATAGCTTCTCGCCTCCTCTCGCTCCGCTCCGCCCCCGCCCCGCCGCAGCGCCCTCCGCCCTCCTTCCTTCCGCGCTAAGAATTGGATCGCAGGCCGCTAGCGCAGTTCGTCACGCGCCTCACCCCTCCCTCCGCCCCCCGGCCCCGACTCCGGCCCCCGCCCCCGCCCGCCGCAACCCGCTCCCCGGCTCCGCTTCCGCGCCGCTCCGCAACCCGCTCCGCTCTTGCGACCCCGCTCGTCTTCGTCCGTCTTCGTCTGCCCGGGAGGAAAATACATTTTTCCCAGGCATCGTCCGTCACGCGAAAGACAGTCGCAGGAAATACTATCGCGAGGCGCAGGGAATATTTTTGACTTTGTTCGGGCGCGGGTACGCTGCGAGACGATCAAGAAGATACCTTCCCGTCTTGCGTCCCTATCACCCCCTTTCCCCCCTCTGTCTTTCCCCTTACCCCCGCCCCCGCTTCGCCGCGTTCCGCTCGCGCGACCACGACGAACATCTTTGCCGTCTATTCCGCGCCGCGTCCCGTCTCTCCGTCCCCGTCTCCCTCTCCAATCTTCCTGTTTCCCTCTCTCCGCCGCCGGGGAGCTTTTTCTTCTTGAGGGAGGACGCATTAGCATCTCGGCGAAGTATGTAATGACGGTAGGGCGTCTCTCGAAGAAGCTCTTTATTAAACATACGGCCCGCGGCGGCGGGGGATGCGTTCGGTTGCCGGGGCGCACGGGGGAAGGAGCGGCGGAGCGGATAGCGGGCACGCCGCCGTCCGGGTCGGGAGATGTTCCGACAGAGGAGGTAACCGCTGCGGGGTTTGCCGCGGAGCGGCGCCGCAGGGTTGGGGGGTATGGGCCAGAGCGGGCACGTGGCATGCATTGACGGCGGCGGGGTTAGGAATTTGAAGCTCTATATTAGAAGAATAGAAGATGGAAGTGTGACAAGCGAAGCCGGGAGAGGTCGCGACGGACACACAGGCCGAAACGACGGCGGCGAACACCTGCCAACTATGAGACGAGCGAGCGCTGGACGCTACACACAACTTTATATCTATATATTTGGCACGGGCGGACGGGAGCTCACGCTCAATAGACTATGTTTCGTTTTAATTTCAACAGATAAACAAAGAATGCTAGTTAGGATGATTACGGCCAAGATGAGTGCTGCAGGGGATCTGTTTTGTTTAAACTTCCCTATTTTGGAAAGGCAAATTCCATTCAACAACAAATTATTTAGAAAATTAGTATCGCGGAAGCAAAGAATCGGAAAGAATGCCCTTACAGTGTCTGTCCGTAATAGTCCGTTAAGAGCCGCGCGACTACTGGGTCCACGTTTCGTTGTTTAGACAGGGAAGGAAAGTCGGATGTTGCACATTGGCGGGACTATAAGAAGAGGATGGACGGTTATATTGGCAAACAGGAAATCACTGCGCAAGTGCGGAGCCGGGAAAGTGGGAGCGAGAAGCTGCGGAGCCGAGAAAAGTGCGGAGGGCGCGAGCACAAGTGCGGAGCGGAAGACAGTGCGTAGCCAGAAGAATATGTGACGTTCGTGAGCCGGCAAGTGCGCAGCCGCGGAAGTGCGGAGCTGGAAGTACGCAGCCGCGAAGTGCGGAGCCGGAAGGCGGAGCCGGGAAGTGCGGAGCCGGGAATGCGGGCCGCGGAAGTGCGTGCCCGGGAAGTGCGGAATTATGGGCTTCAGTGCGCCGTGATTGCCCGAGATCACAGCGAGGATATGCAAATGCGGTGCCGGTGAACGTGCGTGCCTGTGCACAGAAATAGACCACAGATGGCCGGAAAGTGACACAGATCGGTGCGTGCCGGAAATTGCAGGAGCGGGGGGCCTCCCAGTCCCGGTGCCGAGGAAGTTGCGGGCTGCCGCGAAAGTGCCTAAAACCGGAGAAGGAGCAGGATGCCGAGAGAAAGTGCACACCGAAGCCAGGTGTCCGGAAGTGCGGATGCCGAAAAGTTGCGGGCTCACCACGGGGCCGGAAGTCGGCCGGGGACCGGGGGCCAAAGTGCACGGTGCCCGGGAAGGTGCGCCGAGATTCTGCCGGGAAGGCCCACCCGATCTTACATTGTGGCTCGGACTTAGTCAAAACGGGCAGGAGGTCCCGGGAAAGTGCCCCGCGAAAGGTCAAGTGGAGGTAGTATGTGCGAGAGTTCGAAACGACAAAAAAAATTCTGCGAGGGGGACGGAAGGTCGACGCGGCATAGCCAGTAGCGTGGCAGGCGAAGAAGATAGGGGACGTAACAAAACTAACGGCGCGGCGCCACTTCGCACAAGCAGGCGGAAGAAAGGAGGCGAGCCGACGAGAGAGAAAAGCGCCTGCCAGGAGAAGAGCCAGCGGGGTCTGTTACCGGGGGCATAGGAGCTAGCCGCCTTGACAGCAGGCGCGCGGTCGCCAGTAGTGCCCGTGTGGCGGACCGGCCGCGCGGAAGTGCAGCGAGTACGCTCTGTCCGCACTCCGACCCGTTTTACTTGTTCATCTCCTGTGTTTCTTGGACATTTGTGCAGCAAGAACAATTCTCCACCGATTATGAGCTAGATTTGGACGGAGCGCGTCGCGAGGAGCATCTTGGCTCAGACAAGCAAGTGGACAGTCCCGAGGACCGCTGAACGGACTGAATTTCGCCTCTCGACCTCCCTTGCCCGCGCGCCGCCGCCATTTACTCGCACGCAGTGCAGTATTAATTTCCGATTAATCAATTATTCTCGAGAATCTAATCAAGATATTTCGTTCGCGCTATTGATTCACATTTCTGATCAATACACTGCGTCGGGTTTTAACTTACTTTGTGATGATATTATTGTTTCTTTCATAATAGCGATTTATGCGTATTCTACATATGTGTTATATACATGTTTTTTGACTTAGAGTTATATCTATCATGCTAGTTATGGTATATATATATACTATATATATATATAGTAATATATATATTAATAAATTATATGTATAATATGAGTTTATCTATATGTTGCCAAACGTTCAACTCGTCAACCTCGAACTGTCACTACTATGTAGATATCACGTTAATTGAAACAGTTCCTACGTCTGTTGCAGTAACTGAGGAAAATTCATTGTATTCTTCTCAAAAACGATGTTGTCCATCTACGAATTGTGTCATATTACATTTTTGATCGTTCGTGGTTGGTTCTCGATTGAGTTAGATACTTAGAGTTAGGGTAAGTGATGATTACTTCGTGTGAATCTCGTAATCCCTATCTTTTTCTAAATTTAAGGATTATACATAAAAACGAAACAAATGATTCTATAGGCACGCGCGTCAGGACACTAAGGAAATAAATATTTTTTGAAAATGGCAATGATCATCTGTCCTCGATACAATCTCCATTAACTATTTGGTGATTCCCCACTTATGTAACAATAATGTCCTAAGTATTTTCAGGAAATATCTAAAAATCGTCGTGTGTGTGATACTTCAATCCATTAAACAAAACACTCCTCCCATCTGCTTCCGTGTTGATAATAAATGCCTGAATAAATTTCTCCCTCACGCATTGTCAAAAATATTTCATTCTTCGTAAAATAAGTGAGGAATATGTGGGCGTTACGAGTGAAATACACACGCGCACAATTTCCAACCGCATCTTCGTGTCCCCTCGCGATGCGGGCAAGAGACTCCAGGGACTCAGGCGGGGTAGGAGGGAAAGACGAGAATGAGAGCAGAGATGAGGAGAGGAGATGAGAGAGGAAGAGAGAGAAGAGGGGCGAGAGGAGAGAGGAGAGTGGGAACGGGGAAGAAACGGGGGTGGCAAGCACGCCGAGGGCGGCTATCTCGGCCAATGCCGAGACGGCAAGGCTGGGCGTACGAGTGAAAATTTAAAAATCATCTCTGTTCGCCAGATTAAAATTTTATCGGATAGAATCTGTAAAGGATTTCGCGTTTATTTGTAGAATGAAGTTTTGTAATTCACTGCGAGTCCGGCGGCGAGTGTGGGCCGCCCCCGGTGCGCGAATGCGTCCTGGATTTAGATGAAATACTAATCACATCATGATCCCGGACACGGCGTCCATTACCTTAATGGAAGAAGGACGGCCCTCCTCTCTAGTTGCGGCCACGTCTCTCTCCGCCCGCTGCACGGTTTTTCCGCCACCTCTCTACTACTGCGTCGTCACCCTTGCGCCCCCCCCAACCCATTGCCGTCGAGTCTTCCGGCACTCGCACCCGAGCAGGGACGACGGATGACCGCGTCTGGCTCCGTCCACCCTCTCACCCCGCCTCGTCCCGCTCCTAGTCCTCGCTTCGCCACACCCCGCTCCGCTTTCGCCCCCACTACGCCCGCCCCCGCCTCAACTCTCTCGCTTCCGCATCCCTTTCCACTTCTCGCTCCGCACCCGCACGCTCGCTGCCCGTCGCCCCGCCCCGCCCGCCTCACCACACCTAGACGCATCTCCCGCACCGCCTCACCTCGTCCCGCTTTCACTACCACCCACACGTTTTGGTCTCGTCCCGGACCCAATCCCCCGATTCTCGCCCGCTTCCGTCTTCTGTCGCTATCGCCTCACCTTTGCCGGGTTTTGCCCGGTGTTGGTCCGTTTTGGCTGCTTGCTTTGCCCGTTTTTATTCGCGTTAGTTCTTCGCATTAGGCCCCTCTTTTGCCCGTTCGGCTCACTTCGACCAACCTCACACTGTCCATTGCTATCTCCTGCCGCCCCGTTTCACCCAGCGCTGTCCCCGACGTCCGCTTCCCGCGCGCCGTAGTCATTCACCTCATGACCACCTTGCGTCTGCTAAAACGAACTGCAACTATCCGTGGCTCCCCACCCCCCCGCCCCGCCCGCTATGCCTGGTCGAAAGCGGATTAGAGTCAGGCGCGCTTCGCGAGTGCGATCACGACTTTCTTTGTCCGTTTATCGATCGCGCTTCGTGAGCGCGTCTCGTCGCGCTTATACTATCCGTCATGCGCGTTTACCGGACTCCGTACGCGGAACTCCAGGCGCGTTTCGATCGGAGCGACCGAGAGCAAGGCAACAGAAGGCACCCGAGGTGCTGCGGCCAGACCGCCCGCCCCGAGGATTACAGGGCTTGAAAGTCGCACTCACGCCAGGGAAGGAATTTGCCGGTGGACGCCGAACGACAGAGGGGCAGCGTAGCGGACAGCTTCCTCGCGAAGTCTCGCGGAAGCCACAGTTTTGTGTTCCGCCACATCTCCATCTCGTATATACTCTCCATCCGTCATCGCGGACACGAGAGCAAGACGGTTTGTGTGTTGCGAGACGTCACACCACACAATGAGGCAAACTCTCGATTGCGCGATCCACATCGATCAGGGAATTATACACTAATTTTGCTTGGCACCCTCTGGCAGTAATTTTATCTGAAAATTAGGAATTAAAAGCGCTAACAATTAGTATCGGTTCTGAGTTAAGTCGGTCGCTTAAATCACACTGACCATCGCGGTTTTTCGCGATTACAATTATATATCTTGAATAATAGTTGGCCAACAAGTTTATTGCCAACAGAGTTCTTTTATTGCTGTATCTCTAAATGGCATGTTGAATGGGTGAATGAATTGAATTTGCCTTATTTTACGCGGATGGACCGTGCGGCCATAGGCCCCTCTTCCGTCTGACCACGCAAATTCCGCTACGCTCCTTTCACCAACTAGAGAGAAAGAGGTATTTCGTTGGGCGAGCAGAAACGGGATTTTTGAACTCAGCTCAGAGGCGTCATTTAGCGTTGAGGCATCTTTTACATGCAAGTAAAATCTGGACGGAAGCATGGGCGGAACCAGCCGGCTTTACTTCCCCCTGCCGCAAGGAAGGCGTACGAAGGATTTTTTGCCCTTAAAAAATCCCACAGGCTTATCGATCGGGTTGAACCGCTAACTTAGGGGTACAACAGTCCGAGTACGCTAACCGTTACGACTTCATCGACCGTCTTGCCCAAACCGTGGCATGTAACGGCAGAGTGCAAAGAACTCAGACTTAGTTTGCGCCGTCCTGTAATTATTGCAACTCATTTAATTTAGGATTTCTTCGTATGACGATGGATGGCGACTTTTCCCATCTGCCAAAAACAAGGCTTTATTACTAAGAAGCAAATCGTGCTCTCTTTCTCGCCAGGATTGAATTCCCAAACATTAAAATTCGGCGACGATTTCATACTGGTTTAGGATGGACGTCATTGAATTACCCCTACCGACTGCCAGCTAATCTGAAATATCAACATCATCTCTAAATTAAATTCCTTAACGCACTAGTAACTAATACACGTAAGCGCTCAAAAATCATTTCCGAGGGCATCTCTATTGTTCCTTAATCCCACCACATAAACTGAACATGGCAGGACAATAGAGAAATCGCAGAAGCGTCATACCTGCAAGCTGCTCCCGCGGTGCTTCCAACATCTCTAAAGCTATCCGTCGGACACGAAGGCGAACATTCCGCTGTAGCCAAAGGTTAGTATCTTGTGACGGACCTGAGAATGCACGAAGAGGTGAAATCGCACGCTAGCCAAATAAATTGTCTTCCCCACTATAGTATAAAGGACCCCGACTCGTTCGCGCTAGCGTCGATCGGCGGATATCTGGGAAACCCGAGTCCGAGTTTCTGCAGTTTCCGTTATCACCATGTCAGTGATTTGTGGCGCGGATCGACCATCCTGCCGTGTATCACATCTGCTTCTCATCTCCTCTCCTTGATATCGGATGCTAAGACAGTTTGCGTCCGCACATGAAAGTTTAGTTATAATTTTGCCTGAAGTAAGGGGGTTGATGTTTGCGTCACTGATGATATATCGATGGTGAAATAGGAGGCAGGGGAAACGAGAACCCCTGAGAGAAGCCATTTGACCACAACAAATTCTACATGGATCGACCAAGATTGAATCTTCGAGGCTGTGGGTATGGTGTGGAACGAAACTGATTGCGCCCTAAACCTGCCATCAATTCAATCGTGCCATTCATGTCCATAATAACGCGTTCAGTTCCCTCATTTAGCAAAAATTCCGTTATCCACTATTTACGATGGCATGTCCACGGCGCCACACCCGTCACCGAACCGCATTGCTACCGACCCCCCCTCCACACAACCTCCCTCCCTGCTCGGAAAGCGGCACACGCCTCCGGAACCTAATTAAAAAAGTAATGAACGAAATACATATTTCCGGCTTAGCGATCCTTGACTGTGTTTGAAGAACGCGAGGCCCGCAGGGGGGAGGGTGGGGGGGGCGGGAGTCCGGGGTCGGGTGCCTGCTTGGGATGCCGGCGGAGGAAGGCGGTTCTGCAAGGCAGAGCGCCAGGAAGTTTCGACAAATACGCGCGCCACAGCGCGACGAGAGGAGCAGCATTTTGAGGCTTAGGCCGCGAACGAGGGATGAGGCGCGCCGCCCCCGACGCGCCGGCTCCACGGCCACCATTTGTACCTTCATTCGTGCTATGGACGTCAGCTCCCCCCACCTGCGCGCCGCCCCGCTGCTGACCACGTGCCGCCTCCGCTGAGCCCGAACCCAGAATGCGCCCGGAGGTCGTCTCGCTGTGGAGTCGCGGTCACAGACTACTTGCCAGACATTCTCACCCCCTGCGCTATTGCCAGTGAATTGCTCAGATGGATTGACACCTATAATTATTTCATCTTCATTGTAATATCCAGTATTTATTTATTTATTATATGTTTAATTATATTTATTTGATTATTTATTTATTTATTATTTATTTATCTTATTTATATTATTTATTATAATTTATTTATGTTTATTTTATTACAGTATTTATTGCTATTTATTTATTTATTTTATTATATTTATTAATTATTATTATTTAATTTATATTATTTATTTATTTATATTATTATTTATTTATTTAGTTATTCTAGTTTATTTTTATATTTATTTCAGCAATTTAATTTTATTTATTTATTTATTTAAGTGAAACGATAGCACTATAGAAATATCGAAATACATGTATAACGCCGCGATCTAAGTGGATGGCACGTTGATATCATCACGATCTGGCGTTATGGATATAAATGAAAACCATAACTTTTCCTTTGAATATCTTTGCACCAGCCTATTTCTAGCAAGACTAATAGATTAACATTTTAGCTGGCAGCAAGTTCAGACAACACTTCGTATTGCACGCGTCAATCGTGAGCGACAACAATTGCTCTGGCCGTTCCTCCCGGAATCGGGAACTGAGGATCGGATGGAGCGCACCCCTTTGCCGTAGAGGCGTGCCTTACGCGCTCCCGCTTTATCCTTTCGTAGCGCACATGCCGAGCGTTGCTCGACCTCTGCCCCGTACCCGTGGCCCCGCCGACCACCCACCTCCGTCCTCGGAAACCCGAGCACCCGCAGGCTGCCGGTCGACGCGCGCGGGGCAATATTGACACTGCTCTGAGTTGCCACTGCGCCGGGCTTGCTGTCGCGCACACCCTTAGTTGCCATCCGATCCGCGGCCTGGGAGGACGCACTGCTGCCCGCTGCCGCCCGCCGCAATCCCGCCACGGCGCGCACTGTCACACGCGTCGCTACGCTCGACCCGTCACCTCCCACGCCGCCCCCCCACGCGCGCCAGGCGACGACCGCACGCCTTCTTGCCCGTACAGGTGGATGTCTCCGTATGTCGTATACGCGGCGCACCTGTCGCATGCTCCGCCACACCCGCCCTGGCGCCATCGGCTGCCCCTCCGCCTACTTTACATCACGTCCCCCCCCCCCCCAGATGTGGATGTGGCTGCTTCCCTACCCGTGCGGCCTGTCGCCTGCGCGCGGCCTCGTCTCGGGGGCTCCAGCCGTCGCCGGTCGACCCCCCCGTCCACCTGCTCCTTCCGCCGTCACATTGTTTTCCGTCGCGACGTCGTCCGTGTCTGAGTGTGCCAACTTTCAGTGTTTCTGACCGGAAGTTTCTAGTCTCAATGTTCGACAATAGCAAAAGCTTAGGTTGAATTCAACCGCTGTCTAAGATCCAGCCGTCATGCTGCCATATTCTATAGAGTTTTTGACCGGTTTGCTCTGATCGGACCAGGCGAATGACAGCATACCTTAGCCAAACGGCCATGGACACCTTGTGCGCGTTTTCTTTCCCTGCCCATTATGGCTATTCCCTCTCTTTAACTTACAGTGACATTACATCGCTTCCCCAAGTATACACACGCTGTCGGGAGGCGAGTCGACGCCGAGGCTGTGCCCTCTGTGGGTAGACACCTGGAGAGGTAATAGCCCCCGCATCCCGAGACGCGGTAGGTCGCCACTGGTAATCACCGTGCCACGCGGGCAATGAACATTCTACTTGCCGGAACGAATATTTACCACTTGACCTTCACTAAGAGACATAGCCATTGACCGAGTCAGAGCACAAAGCATTCTCAATGCAATCAAACCTGTTCTACTCGCCATCCCATTGCCTATGTTCTCCCGCCACCCGTCGACCACCGCCGACCATCCCTTCCATTCGGCCTCCCATTACCCCGTACACCCCGTTGCCCTCTCATCGTCACACACTCGCCACAGCGCTCTCGCCGTCACCTCCCGCGCCAATTGCCACCTGTCATCCCAGTAGCCCTTGTGCCGCTTCCTTCCTCTAGCCGACGCTCGTTCCCTCCACCCCACTCCCTCTGCACCGTCGGGCCGCGGGCACAGTCGCCCGCGCGCAGTCCGCGAACTGCAGATGTCTACTGTGCGCTTCGCCGTTTCGCGTCGCCCGCTTCGTTGACGTTCGCTCCAGAACTCCAGAGCGGACACAAGAGGACGAAATGCGAAAGAAGGTGCATCATACTCTCTCCGACAGAACGCGACTCTTCGGGGCTTTTATCAAATTGATTCGAAATGCTGTATTACGAATATCGCACCCCTCAATGCAAATGAATTACACACATTTTATAATATGTTTCGCATTCCCATTGCGTGTGGTATGCTAACACTCCCTTTTTTTAGTTTCATAAGATCGCCTTGTAATATCAATTCAATTTAAATCAATGCCCTTCTTTTAAATGCGCCTCGAAGAAAAATATCCGATGACTTCCTCGAAAATCGAGTGATATTTGAGAGTTAGTGGCCTTTTTGCATTGGGGGTTGCAGATATACAAAACTATTACAATATTGTTGCAAATATTATTAGAATATACTTACCAAAATATGGAAATATACCTCTACAAAACTCTGCAGTAAGATTCTGTTTAAAAATAAAACCAAATGGCATAAGTAAATAAATAAAAACGAGATGTGAGCGCATATGCAGCTGAAAAAAGGTATTTATAAAGTTGGGCGTGAGTTTCACATTACTACTCGTATCGTTCCATATATTTTTAAACGCTAAACATGGACTGTCGGCTGTCCTTGCCTGAAAATGGCGTTATTTAAACCAGAAACACCGCTACCTCCAGCAGGCAGTCTGAAGGTCAGTGAGAGCGGACCGTGAACTGGCAGGACACCTTTCGTATGCTATTCACTAATCCAATGCCACTTCACAATCTGCTATCCTATATTCAAATTGAGAGCCAAATCACTTCGCATTCCTTACACTATTGTGTTCATGTGCAGCTACCTTCCTGTGAACAGTCACTGTCCATCAATTGGTGAGCTGCAGCTGGTGATACACGTTGCAGCAAGCAAGGGCCAATGCACAAATTACACCCCGATCTCGCGTCAAAGCGCTCGCTTCCTACCTTCAGCGCACAAAAACTATTGCCTGGAAACAATTAGAGGGGCCCAATATCTTTGACACAAGAAGCTGCGGATGCCTCAAATGACACCAGTGCTGCACCTTGAATAACAGGCTCTTCCCATTAGCATAGAAGCAGCTTCGCCTTCGTGACCATATCTCTCACGCAACAGCCAAGGCGAACTGCCACCAAGCCTGAACATACCGAAATAATAGAAGCAATTTGCTCAATAGGAAGATTTCAAAAGTAACTCTCGATCTAGAGGAGAAGAAGAATAAAGTAATAGGAGTAACGAGGCCTTGGAATTCGTTTATTTGACAGTTCTGTATTAAAGTTCGGAGATGCGTTAAATGAGTCCAGCAATAAAAAACATTACCAGTGACTTTGCAGGTTTTTGATCTTCATACTGTGTTGTTCTTTCGAACCGCAAAAATACAAAGGACAGCTAGAACACATAATATTCGACAGAACAGAAAGGAGATCACACGGCACTTGTTAGGAGTAGGCAAAGAGCCCGAGCTGACAAATTATCAAAAATGAAAACACTGCTTTTCAGTTATCGAACGCTCAGTCTCTTTGCACTGGATAAAATCGAGTGCGAGTCATTGCGAGTTGGCGAACCCGTAACGCCCGTGAATACCAAATTAAAACGAAGTGGTGCTATAAATAAATTTAAACTAATCAATTGATCTATATAAATTAATTTTTGTTTGCCAAAATAAATGAAGCAGTGTTACCTTGTTGACTGTTTGCAAAGGAACAAGGTCATTCTGATAAATTTCATGATTGCCGTCTCATCATTGAAGAGCACGGTAACGAGCATGGATAACATGGATGCAACTCGTCTCAAATAACCTCGAAATCACGTTTACATCTGCGGAGCATATGGTGATAATGACCATGGATTGCCGCCAGTAGAGTGTTATCCTTGACACCGTCCCACCCTGCTACTAAACAGGTGTCACACAATGTAAGAAAAATCTTCATTTTTTTAAAGTTCCAGTCAGCAAAATGTGGTGGTCCGGTATAACATGCGCCGAGAAGTGTCGGCGGTCGGCTTGTCGGCCTACTATTGTGCAGCTGGGCATGAAGACATCTAAAAGTGCAAAAACAAATGTGTAAGTTCTTTGGAAGCGGTATAATGTCATGAGAAAATAGAAGTAAAACCACCATGTCACCTTGGGAGATTACTTATATCCGATTCATCGAATTCCCCGGAAACGAAATGTTGTCCTTTTCCTTAGACCAAGCCGTTTCACATATCGATCGGAACGGAATAGTTTTTCCCGCGATTCATATGGGAAAACCCCTTGAGACTATTTTGCGTTGAGGTCACTTTATAGTCGCTAGGCGTGTGCAGCAATCGCTGGCATTCTAACTAGAAGTTCCTCTGGACGTCAGTGGGTTAATAGCAACCAAATCCACTCATTTACCCATTTCAACATATATACGAAAACCAGCATTTACAGTTACGAAAAAAGAAT
>BOPP01000055.1:1963102-1979874 GCA_017312745.1 Gryllus bimaculatus
CAATCATTCCTTTTTTGGTGAAATAAAATATATCCGTTTCCTCTTCATGAAATTCCCTCCCTGTTAATGTCAACAACGTCATCTAAACGAAGGCGCTAGCATCTGCCTGTTTACATCAACGGAGAAAGCAACTTACAAAATACACCCAAAGACGTAGTTGATAATGAAGCTGTGTGAAAGATTGCATAGAAGCCGAGTGGTAAAGTTCAGGGGTATGTGGAAGCAACGCAGAGTGTGAAGAACAAAGAAGCACACTCGTGTTCCCCTACACTGTTTTAGGACGTCCGTAAAGTGTGGTTTAACGCGAGCAAGGGCTGGGAAGTGTGCCGTCTGCTTTCAGGTTTTGCGGTGACGGGAAGGACACTAGAGCTTCCAGCAGATGGCTCGCGTCTGCCCTTTCGCTGCCTACGCGGTGGAAAGGCGTGATAGGGTGGAGAGAGCTGCGGGAGAAGGGCCGCGCTCTTGGTCTTCAGCTTCCGCCGGATCTGTGCCTGCTCAGCTCTCCGCTGGCCTCCCCTCCCGCCAACGCCCTAACATCGGCGCTCCTCGTCGTCTTCTTATATCGTCCCTCGCCGCTTCCTGTAGCACCCGCATCGTTCCCTTGTCCCTCGCCCCGGTTTGGGTCACCCTTCGCACCGCTTCTTCTACCCTTGTCCTCCTCTCGTCCCTCGTCACCTCGGCTACCACTCGCCACTTCTCGTCGGCCCTCGCAGCTTCTCGTCGCGAACTTGTTACCATTCGTCGCCCGCCGTCTCCCTTCGTCGCCCCTCTTAGCACCGTGACAACCCTCGCCATCTCGTTTCATCTCCTTTCTAGTTCCTGTTTGCCCTGTCGACGGGCTGTTCGTCTGAATCGGAATTGTTGACCACGCGCTCTTCGAGCTCTTCAAAAGAGTGCCGAAGATCCGGGAAAAACATCGGATATAGTCCAAAAGCGCGTTAATTCCTTCGAAAGCAAATATCCTCCCACAAAGGAGCAGAGTGTTTCTCCGGAAATAAATCACATTATTTGAACGTTGACCTTAATTCCAAATAGGCAAATTGTATTTACCATCATTGGAAAAATTTTATGACATTACCTTACGTAACAATAATGTAAATAAACTGTGCACTTCGTTAGTGTCCGCCGATAAAAGATAGGAAAGTTACTGTTGTACCATTTTGCATCATTTTAATGGAAAATAATTGCCCTTTGATCATTGTCTGCGTACAAAATGGAATGTTTTCACCATGCGTAAAGCGCGGATAAATCGTTATATCAATTTCGAGGAACTGCTCATTTTTAGAAAAAATTAACTAGTTTACATGTTTTTGTACGGTCTTGGCAATCTATTTTAGAATCTGTTGCTGTTGATTTGGACGTTATACTGATCTCATCCATATGTGAAAAGCAGTACTTTTCGACCGAAGGCCACTAATTATATAACGAATTAATCCACTCTTTGTTTAGCTGAAATATCACTTTTTATTTTCGACGAGAATTAATTATTTTACATAACATTGTTCGATTTTCGCGAATCAGTGAGACATATAAAGCTGGTAAGCGTTGCCCACACTGTGTATCCAACATTTCGAAATGCCCAGACTATTATAGTAATGCCGGGGTGGGCAAGAGAAGTTTCAAAATCTCAGCTTACCAAGAGCAGCATTTATTCATAAAATAAGAAAAAACTCTAGACTTGTGCGCTCTTAAAGAGGAATCGAAGCTTATGTTAAACCATGTGTTAGATAACATACACCTCAAATTATGTGTCATATTTATTTCTCTTTCGTTAGGGAAAACTAGCGATTTACGACGATTCAGCGTGCGACTCCGCCGGATCTCGCCTCTCACCAGAACAGGTTGAACATCCTTAAAATTCCTTAAAGAGGCCGAAGACTAAAATATTATTTTACAAACTCCACATATTATAGGCATTTGGCGCTTCTGATTACTATGTTGCAGGTAATCATATGAGCGGATTGAAATTTTGCGCCCTCAATGATAGCGATGGAAAACTTAAGATACAACATGTACATTGTATCAGTTACAACAATGTATTAATTTCTATATAAAATACAATTTACACACATTTCGTGAATAGTTTTTACTCCGGTGCTCTCGGATGCTTTCAATAAAGAAAAAATCACCAATCTGTATTTTCTGGTGGTTCAGAAAATTATCAGATCGATTTCTCCAACAATGCCACAAGATGCATCATTAATTCTTGTTGGTGAGGCGCCACGCGATCTTTCCTTCCTCTTTTCTTTTCCGTCCTCGGCCTCGTAATCCACTCATATATTAAGTTGCCCTTACTACGACACGTGTCGGGACGGTGTTACCTTGGCTTTTTACCGGGCAGATACTCGATGGGGGAACTCCACAAGCCGATTAATATCGGTTGGGACGCCGATGTATCCGATTCAGCAAAGGAAAAACCCGCTCATGATTAAACATGCATTGCCTGCACTAGGCTTATGGAAACCAATGAGCCATTTTAGCTGACGCGTCGGAACTCTAAAAAAAACATATTTGAGGAAGTGTGTGTAGTTTCTTTCTGTTACATTCAATCTTCTTTCGCAAGTTGAAGAGGTACGCTACAGCGCGCACCGTACCTCTTGATATTGAACCACATACCTCTACTTTCCTGCGGGAGATGGAAAATTTGTGGATTGACAATGGCTAACGTTCCCCGCCTGATGTTTTCCAGAGAAGTGACGGCAGCCATTAAAATCAGAATGAGTGTGATTATCATTCCCGTCCCCAACCAGGTTACCGGTCGAATATATTCAAACCCATCGCAGGGACATAGCTTTCGGTCATGAGTCGCTCGATGTGTCTGAGTAGAATGGGAAAGATGAAAACATAAGGTTTTCAAAGACCTTATACAGTGACTAAAGGATTTTCGTTGAGAAAATCATATCAGAAAAGGAATTCTGCTCCAACGCTGCGAGGGGCTAGTGCCGTATCGCAACACGTCATGTACTCGCTAGCTGACAGTTCAAAAGGAAAAAAATTTCGAAGAATAGTCGAAATTGTGTATATTTTTATGATCGGAACGATTCAGTGCCTTACAACAGCCCTGTTCAAGGAGATGGATGCAAGCAGCATGGCTGAAAAAATGGCATCTTGCAGGGGCCCGTCCCCCCCCAGACCTCTAAACCTTCCGTTCAATCCTTTCCGAAAACATGGCATATCCTTTTCTGTTTGAGATTCGCGGGGCGTTCGCTCACGCGTTTTCTGAAAACAAGCTGAAAGGAGATTGCACTGAATCCTGCAAACAAAACAGAGCAGATAAAGGAGAAATTTTTACTTGACGAGAAACCATTGACCCTGTCCGCCGGTTATCCGATATTTAATAATACAAAAAAAGCAGAAATATTGTGCTGCCCGATGACTGAGAGAACTGTTTGACTAACGCAGTCAATTGGACGCGGCGTGACGAATCGCCTTTCTACGAAATTTCCGCTCTAGGACATGAGTCTCGAAAAATATTTGTGTGTTGATGTCCGTTGACCAACGTGCATGTTGCGGGGCGTCTAGGCGCATGTCCTTAGGCCACGCGTTTTGAAAAACAAACGTATTAAAACACCACAGTAGACATGTGGAATAAGAGTCTAACTTGTTCCACAAGAAAAGGGAAAGGAAAATCTGTGACCAACTTATTAATGCTCTGCGTCGTTTGAAAATAAAAGGACACTGTTTGGTTTTCGTTTTCTTTTTCTTAGTGACTGTTTAATAACTGCCACAAGAATGCTATTACCGTGAATAAAATAAAATAATCCAGCACCATTAACAGCACAATCTATTTCTAGCAGCAACACTCACAATTAAGAGCGCACACTTTCGCGCCACGACCAAACGATTAGTTTAAATTCCCAATTAAATGGAAAACCCCACGTGATACAAATCTCGTTGTTGCTTTCCCATAACCGAACGGAGGACTGCCGCTCCCCATGCCGAACGGAGTCGCCGCTCTGGCCTTTCATTAGCGACGCGTCTTTCATAGGGTAAAAGGGGATGCCTGGCCGACGCCCCTGCGCCGTTATAGCTTCTCGCCTCCTCTCGCTCCGCTCCGCCCCCGCCCCGCCGCAGCGCCCTCCGCCCTCCTTCCTTCCGCGCTAAGAATTGGATCGCAGGCCGCTAGCGCAGTTCGTCACGCGCCTCACCCCTCCCTCCGCCCCCCGGCCCCGACTCCGGCCCCCGCCCCCGCCCGCCGCAACCCGCTCCCCGGCTCCGCTTCCGCGCCGCTCCGCAACCCGCTCCGCTCTTGCGACCCCGCTCGTCTTCGTCCGTCTTCGTCTGCCCGGGAGGAAAATACATTTTTCCCAGGCATCGTCCGTCACGCGAAAGACAGTCGCAGGAAATACTATCGCGAGGCGCAGGGAATATTTTTGACTTTGTTCGGGCGCGGGTACGCTGCGAGACGATCAAGAAGATACCTTCCCGTCTTGCGTCCCTATCACCCCCTTTCCCCCCTCTGTCTTTCCCCTTACCCCCGCCCCCGCTTCGCCGCGTTCCGCTCGCGCGACCACGACGAACATCTTTGCCGTCTATTCCGCGCCGCGTCCCGTCTCTCCGTCCCCGTCTCCCTCTCCAATCTTCCTGTTTCCCTCTCTCCGCCGCCGGGGAGCTTTTTCTTCTTGAGGGAGGACGCATTAGCATCTCGGCGAAGTATGTAATGACGGTAGGGCGTCTCTCGAAGAAGCTCTTTATTAAACATACGGCCCGCGGCGGCGGGGGATGCGTTCGGTTGCCGGGGCGCACGGGGGAAGGAGCGGCGGAGCGGATAGCGGGCACGCCGCCGTCCGGGTCGGGAGATGTTCCGACAGAGGAGGTAACCGCTGCGGGGTTTGCCGCGGAGCGGCGCCGCAGGGTTGGGGGGTATGGGCCAGAGCGGGCACGTGGCATGCATTGACGGCGGCGGGGTTAGGAATTTGAAGCTCTATATTAGAAGAATAGAAGATGGAAGTGTGACAAGCGAAGCCGGGAGAGGTCGCGACGGACACACAGGCCGAAACGACGGCGGCGAACACCTGCCAACTATGAGACGAGCGAGCGCTGGACGCTACACACAACTTTATATCTATATATTTGGCACGGGCGGACGGGAGCTCACGCTCAATAGACTATGTTTCGTTTTAATTTCAACAGATAAACAAAGAATGCTAGTTAGGATGATTACGGCCAAGATGAGTGCTGCAGGGGATCTGTTTTGTTTAAACTTCCCTATTTTGGAAAGGCAAATTCCATTCAACAACAAATTATTTAGAAAATTAGTATCGCGGAAGCAAAGAATCGGAAAGAATGCCCTTACAGTGTCTGTCCGTAATAGTCCGTTAAGAGCCGCGCGACTACTGGGTCCACGTTTCGTTGTTTAGACAGGGAAGGAAAGTCGGATGTTGCACATTGGCGGGACTATAAGAAGAGGATGGACGGTTATATTGGCAAACAGGAAATCACTGCGCAAGTGCGGAGCCGGGAAAGTGGGAGCGAGAAGCTGCGGAGCCGAGAAAAGTGCGGAGGGCGCGAGCACAAGTGCGGAGCGGAAGACAGTGCGTAGCCAGAAGAATATGTGACGTTCGTGAGCCGGCAAGTGCGCAGCCGCGGAAGTGCGGAGCTGGAAGTACGCAGCCGCGAAGTGCGGAGCCGGAAGGCGGAGCCGGGAAGTGCGGAGCCGGGAATGCGGGCCGCGGAAGTGCGTGCCCGGGAAGTGCGGAATTATGGGCTTCAGTGCGCCGTGATTGCCCGAGATCACAGCGAGGATATGCAAATGCGGTGCCGGTGAACGTGCGTGCCTGTGCACAGAAATAGACCACAGATGGCCGGAAAGTGACACAGATCGGTGCGTGCCGGAAATTGCAGGAGCGGGGGGCCTCCCAGTCCCGGTGCCGAGGAAGTTGCGGGCTGCCGCGAAAGTGCCTAAAACCGGAGAAGGAGCAGGATGCCGAGAGAAAGTGCACACCGAAGCCAGGTGTCCGGAAGTGCGGATGCCGAAAAGTTGCGGGCTCACCACGGGGCCGGAAGTCGGCCGGGGACCGGGGGCCAAAGTGCACGGTGCCCGGGAAGGTGCGCCGAGATTCTGCCGGGAAGGCCCACCCGATCTTACATTGTGGCTCGGACTTAGTCAAAACGGGCAGGAGGTCCCGGGAAAGTGCCCCGCGAAAGGTCAAGTGGAGGTAGTATGTGCGAGAGTTCGAAACGACAAAAAAAATTCTGCGAGGGGGACGGAAGGTCGACGCGGCATAGCCAGTAGCGTGGCAGGCGAAGAAGATAGGGGACGTAACAAAACTAACGGCGCGGCGCCACTTCGCACAAGCAGGCGGAAGAAAGGAGGCGAGCCGACGAGAGAGAAAAGCGCCTGCCAGGAGAAGAGCCAGCGGGGTCTGTTACCGGGGGCATAGGAGCTAGCCGCCTTGACAGCAGGCGCGCGGTCGCCAGTAGTGCCCGTGTGGCGGACCGGCCGCGCGGAAGTGCAGCGAGTACGCTCTGTCCGCACTCCGACCCGTTTTACTTGTTCATCTCCTGTGTTTCTTGGACATTTGTGCAGCAAGAACAATTCTCCACCGATTATGAGCTAGATTTGGACGGAGCGCGTCGCGAGGAGCATCTTGGCTCAGACAAGCAAGTGGACAGTCCCGAGGACCGCTGAACGGACTGAATTTCGCCTCTCGACCTCCCTTGCCCGCGCGCCGCCGCCATTTACTCGCACGCAGTGCCAGTAATTAATTTCCGAATTAATCCCAATTATTCTCGAGAATCATAATCAGAGATTATTTCGTTCGCGCGATTGGATATCACATTGTCGTCAATACACGTGCGTGCGGGTTTTAACTACTTTGTGATGATAGTATTTTTTCTTTTCATAAATAGCGATTTAGTGCGTATTCTACATATGTGTGTATATATAATCGATGTCTTGTTTGACTGAGAGTTATATCTATCATCCTAGTTGATGGTACTATATATATACTAGGTATATATATATAGTATATATATTTATAGATAAATTGTACTATTAGTAATAATATGAGTTATCTTATATGTTGCCAAACGTTCAACTCGAGTCGAACTCGAACTTCACTACTATGTGAGGATAGTCACCGTTAATGAAAACAGTATACGCAGTATAGCGTCGTATGCGGTCAACGAGGAAATTTCATTGTATTCTTCTCAAAAAACGATGTTGTCTCATCTACTGAATTTGTGTACAATTCTCACATTTTGATCGTTCGTGGTTAAGGTTCTCGATATGAGTGTAAGATACTGTAATGATAGTTTAGGGTATGATGTTACTTCTGTAGCAATTTCGTAATCCCTATCTTTTTTCGTAAATTTAAGGATTATACCATAAAAACGAAACAAAATAGATTCTAAGGCCACGCCGCGTCCAGCGACACTAAGGAATAAATATTTTTGAAAATGCGCAAGTGGATCAGGTCTGATCCTCAGATACAATCTCCAACTTAACTTTATTCTTGGTGAGTTCCCCACTACTGTAAACAAGATAATGTCCTAAGTAGTTTTCAGAAATATCTAAAAATCGTCGTGTTGTGATACTTCATCAATTTAAACAAAACACTCCTCCCAAGTCTTGCTTCCGTGTGTGATAAAAAAAATGCCTAGAATAAATTTCCCCTCACACATTGTCAAAAACTAGTTGCACTTCTTCGTAAAATTAAGTAGGCAATATGTGGGCGTTACGAGTGAAATACACACGCGCACATTTCCAACGCATCTTCGTGTGCCCCTCGCGATGCGGGCAAGAGACTCCAGGGACCACTCAGACGGCTGGGGGAGGCAAGGAGAGAGAGACGAGACATTGAACAGGAGATGAGGAGAGAGAGATGAGAAGAGGAAGAGAGGAATGGGCGAGCCGAGAGGAGAGTGGGATGGGAAGCGGGTGCAAGAAAACAAGAGACAGTGGTGGACAAGCACGCCGAGGGCGGCTATCTCGGCCAAACGCCGAGACGCAAGGCTGCGTACCGAGTGAAAATTTAAAATCATCTCGTGTTCGCCAGATTAAATTTTTATCGGATAGAATCTGTTAAAAGAGATTTTCGCAGTTTATTTGTAGAAATGAAGTTTTGTAATCACTTGCGAGTCCGGCGGCAGTGTGGGCCGCCCGCCGTGTGCGCGAATGGCGTCCTGCGATGTTCATGATGAAATCAACTAATTCACATCATGATCCCGGACACGGGATCGTCCATTACCTTAATGGAAGAAGGAACGGAGCCCTCCTCATCTAGTTGCCGGCACGTCTCTCATCGCCCGCTGCACGGTTTTTCCGCCACCTCTCCTTACTACTGGGCGTCGTCACCCTTCGCCACACCCCCAACCCATTGCCGCTCGAGTTGCTTCCGGCCACTACGCACGCCGGTCGAAGACGAAAAGGGGGTAGGTGAACAAGACAGGAGATGAACACTTGCGTCTGCTCTCGTCCCCCCCTCTCACCCCGCCTCGTCCCGCTCCTAGTCCTCCGCTTCGCCACACCCGCTCCGTTCGCCCCCACTACGCCCCGCCCCCGCTCCAACTCGTCTCGCTTCCGCATCCCTTATCCACTTCTCGCTCCGCACCCGCACGCTCGCTGCCCCGTCGCCCCGCCCCGCACCCGCCTCACCACACCGTAGACGCATCTCCCCGCACCGCCTCACCTCGTCCCGCTTTCACTTACCACCCACACGTTTTGGTCTCCGTCCCGGACCCCAATCCCCCGATTCTCGCCCCGCTTTTGCCGTCTTCTGTCCAGCCTATCGCTCACCTTTGCCGGGTTTGTGCCCCGGTTTGGTTCCGTTTTTGCTTGCTTTGCCCGTTTTTATTCGCGTAGTATCTCGCATTAGGCCCCTCCTTTTGCCCGTTCTCGGCTCACTTCGACCAACCTCACACTGTCCATGCTATCTCCTGCGCCCCGTTTCACCCAGCGCTGTCCCCGACGTCCGCTCCCCGCGCCGTAGTCATTCACCTCGATTGACCACACCCTTGCGTCTGACTAAACAAACGCAACTAGTCCGTGGCTCCCCACACGGCCCCCGCCCGCCCCAGCGCCGGGTCGAAAATCGATTAGAGTCAGGCAGCGTCTTCTCGCGGATGCGATCACGACTTTTTTGTCCGTTTAATCGATCGCGCTTCGTGACGGCGCCGTCACTCAGTCGGCGCTTATACTTATGTATCCTAGCGACTCCGTACGCGAACTCCAGGCGACCAGTTTTCGATCGGAGCAGACACGGAAGCCAAGGCAAAACGAGACAGGCACCCGAGCGTGCTGCGCCAAACCCGCCCCGCCCCCGAGGAATTACAGGTGCTATGAAAGTCGCACTCACGCCAGGTAAGGAATCTTGCGGTGGACGCCCGAAACGGACAAGATGGGGCCGCAACCGCGTAGCGAACAGGCTTCCCGTGGCTGCGAAGCTCGCGGAAGCCACAGTTTTGTGTTCCGCCACATGTTCTCCATCTCGTATATACTCTCCATCCGTCATCAGCGAGACACGAGACCAAAGAACGGTGTGTGTGTTGGAGACGTCAACACACACAATGAGGCAAACCTCGTCGATGCGCGAATCCACTATCGGATCAGGGAATATACATACATTTTGAACTTGGCACCCTCTGGGCAGTAATTTTATCTGAAAATTAGGAATTAAAAGCGCTAACTAATTAGTGATCGTTCTGAGTTAAGTCGGTCGTAAATCACACTGGAACCACTCGCCGGGCGATTTTTCCGCGATTGTACGCCCAATATATATCTTGAAATATTGGCCAACAAGTTTATTGCCAACAGAGTTCTTTATTGCTGATCTCTAAATGCATGTTGAATTGAAATTGAATTGAATTGCCTTGATTTTACGCGCGAGACCGTCGCGGCCATTAGGCCCCTCTTCCGTCTGACCACGCAAATTCCGCTACGCTCCTTTCACCAACTAGGAGAAAGAGTATTTCGTTGGGCGAGCAGAAACGGGATTTTTGAACCCTCAGCTCAGAGGGCGTTCATTTAGCGTTGAAGGCCATCTTTTAACATGCAAGTAAATCATGGGGACGGAAGCATGGGGACCAGCCGGCTTTACTCCCCTGCCGCAAGGAAGGCGTACCGAAGGGATTTTTTCCCTTAAAAAATCCCACAGGCTTATCGATCGGGTCCTGAACCCGCTAACTTAGCGGGTACAACAGTCCGAGTACGCTAACCGTTACGACTTCATACACCGCTTGCAAACCGTGGCAGCTAACGGACAGCAGTGCAAAGAACTCTAGAACACTTAGCTTGTGCGCCGTCCTGTAATTATTGCAACTCATTTAATTTACGATTTCTTCGCTATGACGTATGGATGGCTGACTTTTCCCAGTCTGCCAAAAACAAGCTTTATTACTATAGTAACGCAAAATCGATGCCCCTCTTTCTCCCTGCCAGGATGAATTTCCCAAACAGTTAAAAATTCCGGCCGGGACGATTTCATACTGGTTAGGAATGGGCGTCGTATTGAATTTACGCCCTACCGACGCCAGCCCAATCTAAATATCAACATCCATCCTCTAAATTAAATTCCTCTAACAACACATCAGTACTAATACACGTAAGCGCTCAAAAATCATTTCCCGAGGGCTCTCTATTTGTTCCTTAATCCCACCAACAATAAAACTGCCAGAGGACAATAGATGAAATCTGCGAGAAGCGTCATACCTGCACGAGCTGCTCCCCCGCGGTGCTATCCGAACACTCTCAAAGGCTTACCGTCGAACACGAAGGCGAGAGCATTCCGCATGTAGGCAAGGTTAGTATCTTGGTGACGGACGCTGGAAATGCACGAAAGAGGTGAAATCCACGCTAGCCAAGAATAAATTGTCTTCCCCATATAGTTATAAAGGCCCCGACTCGTTCGCGCTAGCGCTCCCGTATACGGCGGATATCTGCGTGAACCCGAATCGTCCGAGTCTTCTCGCCACAGTTTCCCGTTAATCACCATGTTGTAGTTGATTGTGGCCCGTGATCGACCATCCTCCGGTGGTATCACATCTGCCTCATCTCCTCTCCTGATATTCGGAACGCTAAGACAGTTTGCGTCCGCACATGAAATTTATCTTTAAATTTGCTCTGAATAAGGGGGTTGATGTTTGAGCGTTCACTGATGATATATCGATGGTGAAATAGGAGGCAGGGAACGAGAACCCCTGGAGAAGCCATTTGACCACAACAAATTCTTAATGGATCGACCAAGATTGAATCTCGAGGCGTGCTGGGCTATGGTTGACCTGGGACACGAAGAGCTGATTGCGCCCTAAAACCTTGCCATTTCAATTCATCGTGAACCATTCAACAGTCCCATTAATAACGCGTTACAGTTCCCTCCATTGCCAACACAATTCCGTTTATCCACTATTTACGATGGCATCGTCACGGCGCCCCACATGCGCCGTGCACCGAACCGCCATTGCTACCGACCCCCCCTCGCACACACCTCCCTCCCTGCTCGCGAAAGCGCACACGCCTCCGGGGAAAACCTAATAAAAAAGTAATGAACGAAATACAATTTCCGCTTAGCGCATCCTGACTGTGTTTGAAGAACGCGAGGGCCCGCAGGGGCCGGGAGGGTGGGGGGGGCGGAGTCCGGGGGTCGAGGGTGCCTGGTTGGGATGCCGCGCGGAGGGAGGCGTTTCTGCAAAGGCGAGAGCGCCCGAAGTTCGAACAAATACGCGCGCCACCAGCGCCGGACGGTGGAGAAGGAGCAAGCAGTTTTGAGGCTTAAGGCGCGAACGAGGGATAGGCGCGCCGCCCCCGACGGCGCGGCTCCACGGCGACCATTTGTACCTTCATTCGCTGATGGACGTCGAGCCTCCCCCAGACGCGACCTGCCGCGACCGACCCCCGCTGCTGGTACCACGCTGCCGCCTCCGCTGAGCCGCGAGACCCAGAAATGCGCCCGAAGATCGTCTTCGCTGTGGAGTCAGCGGTACAGACTACTTCCAGACATTCTATCGCCCCTGCGCTATTGACCAAGTGCAATTTGCTCAGAGATTGAACACCATATATAGTTATTTCATCTTCAATTGTAATATCCCAGGTATTTATTTATTTATTACTATCGGTGTTAATTATATTTATTGAGGTGTATTTATTTAGTTTATATATTTATTTAATAAGCATTATTTAGTATTATTTCCTTATAATTATATTTAGTTTATTATTATTACACAGTATTTATTGCTATTTATTGTATTTATTTTTATTATATTTATTGAATATATGTGATTATTAATTTATAATTAATATTATTTATTTATTTAGTTATTCTATTTATTTAGTTATTCCTAGTTTATTTTCATATTTATTCACAGCAACAGTATCTAATTTTTATTTAGTTTATTTAGTATTAAGTGAAACCCTGGGAATACATATAAAAGTCAATCGAACAATGACATGACAACGATGCGCGATCTAAGTGGCAAGAATGGCCGTTTACATCATCACGATCAAGGCGGTTAATGGAGGTATATCACATGTAAAACCATAACATTTTCCCTTTGAATATCTTATGCACCAGCCCTATTCTCTAGCAAGACCTCAATAGATTAACATTTAAGCTGGCAATGCAGAGTTCAGACAACACATTCGTATTACGCCACGCGTCAACTCCGATAAAGCGACAGATCAAATTGCCTTCTGCAGCCGTGTCCTCCCCGGAATCGGCCGGACTGGAGGATCGGACTGGAGCGCACCCCTTTGGCCGATAGAGGCGTCGCCTTACGGCGACTTACCCGCTTTATCCATTTACGTAGCGACAATCCGAGCGTTGCTGCGACCCGCCCCGTACCCGTCGCGCCCCGCCGCAGTACCACCCAACCTCCGTCCTCGAAGAAAACCCGAGCACCCAGCAGGCCGGCCGTGGTCGGAAGCGCGCGGCAATATTGACACTGCCTCTGAGTTCCACGGCGGCGGGTGCCTGTCTCGCGCACACCCTTAGTTGCCATTCCATCCCGTCGGCCTTGGGAGGACGCACTGCTGCCGCTGCCGCCCGCCGCAAGCCGCCACGGCGCGCCACTCGTCACCCACGCGTGCGCACGCTCGACCCGTCACCTCCACGGCCCGCCCCCGCGGAGGCGCACAGGCGACGACCCGCCACGCCTTCTTGCCCGTACAGGTGATGTCTCCAGGTATCGTCGTTTAGCGGCGCACCTGTCCATGCTCCGCACACCCGCCCCTGGCGCCATCGGCCTGCCCCTCCGCCCCGACTTTACCATACGGTCCACCTCCCCCCCCCAGATGTGGATGGTGGCCTGCGCTTACCCTAAGCCGTGCCTGCCTCCAGATGTGGATGGTGCCTCGCTACCCGTAGCCGGCCTGTCGTCGCCTGCCGGCCTCTCGTCTCCAGCCGTCGCCGGTCGACCCCGCCCACCTGCTCCTCCCGCGTCACATTGTTTTCCGTCGCGCGTCGTCCGTGTCTGGTGTTGCCACTTCAGTGTTTCTGACCGGAAGGTTCTAGTCTCAATGTTTCGACAATAGCAAAAGCTAGGTTGAATTCAACCGCTGTCTAAAGAATCCTAGCCGTCTGCTGCTATATTCTATAGAGTTTTTGACGTTGCTCTGATCGGTACCAGGCGAATGACAGCATTACCTTAGCAAACGGGCCATGGACCTGGCGGTTTCTTTCCTCTGCCATATGCTATTCCCTCTCTTTACTTACACTTACATTACATGCTCCCAAGTATCACACGTGTCGGGAGGCGAGTCGACGGCCGAGGCTGTGCCCTCTGTGGTAGACACCTGGAGAGGTAATAGCCCCGCATCCCGACGGGTAGGTCTGCACTGAATCTCACGTTGCAACGGGGGATGAACATTGCTACTTGCCGGGATATTTACACTTACTTCACTAAAGAGCATAGCCATTGACGCGATCAGAAGCACAAAGCATTCAATCAATCAAACTGTCTCTCGCCCCCATTTTATGGTCTCCCGCAGCCGTCACCACCGCCGCCATCCCTTCCATTTGCCTCCCATTACCCGTTACCCGTTTCCCGTCTCTCGTCACACACTCGCCGCCTCTCGCCGTCCCCGCCGCCATTCGCCACCTGTCTCCAGTAGCCCTTTGCCCTTCCTTCCTCTGCCGACGCTCGTTCCTCCACCCACTGCCTCTGCCACCGTCGCCCGCGGGCAGTCGCGGTGCGGATGTCTCGTCGCTCGCCGTTTCCGCGTCGCCCGCTTGTTGACGTTCGCTCCAGACTCCAGCGAGCACAAGAGGTAAATGCGAAGAGCGTGCATCTCGATCTCTCGACAGACGACTTTCGGCTTTTGATCAAATGATCGAAATGCTGTATTACAGATATCGCACCCCTAATGCAAAATTGAGATACACACATTTTTTAATATTTCGATTTCCATTGCGTGGTATGCAACACTCCCTTTTTTTAGTTTCATAAATCGCCTTGTAATATCAATTCAATTTAAATTCAATGCCTTCTTTTAAATGGCCTCGAGAAAATATCCGATGACTTCTGCGAAATGAGTGATTTTGGAGTTGTGGCCCTTTTGCATTGGGGGTGCAGTATATACAAACTATACATATTTTGTAAATATTATAAATATACTTACAAAATAATGGAAATTACCTCTACAAAACTTCTCAGTAAGATTCTTTTTAAATAAACAAATGGATAAGTAAATAAATAAAACGAGTGTGGCGCATTTCCGCGAAAGTATTTATAAATCGTATTCATTACTACTTTCCTTCATATATTTTAACCTTAAACATACTGTCGGCTTTTTGCTAAAATGCGTTATTTAAGAAGAACACCGCTACCTCCAGCGGCGTCTGAAGGTCAGTGAGAGCGGACGTGAACTGGCAGACCTTCGTATGTTTCATAATCCAATGCCACTTCACACTCTTATTATTTCGAAAATTTACTCCATTCCTTACATTTGTTCATTGCACTACCTTCCTGTGAAAGTCACTAGTCCACATTGTGGCTGCTGAGCTGTGATACGTTGCAGCAAGCCAAGTGCAATGCACAAATTACACCCATCCGCGTCAAGCGCTCGCTTCCTACTTCAGCGCACAAAAACTATTGCCTGGCAGAACATTAATATCTTTGGACAAGGAGTGCATGCTCAATGAAAGTGCTGCACTTAATAACAGCTTCTTCCCATTGATAGAAGCCAGCCTCGCCTTCGTGACATATCTCACGAACAGCAGCGACTGAACATAATAATAGACGATTTTCAATAGGGAGTTTCAAAAGTACTACTCGATCTGGAGAAGAAATAATAGTAATATGAGTAACGAGGCTTGGAATTCGTTTATTACAGTTTGTATTAAAGTTCGGAATGTTGAAATGAGTGCAGCAATAAAAAACATACCAGTGACTTGCAGTTTTTGATCTCATACTGTGTTGTTCTTCAACCGGAAATACAAAGAACAGCACATAATATTGACGACGAACAGAAAGGAGATCCGGTGTTAGAGTAGAAGGCCACTGACAGAAATAATAATGAAATGCTTTTCAGTTTCGAACCTCGTTCTTTGCACTGGATAAAATCGAGTGGGAGTCATTTGCGAGTTGGGCGCGTAACGTCAGTAGTTCGTAATACCAAATTAAAACGAGTGGTGTTATAAATTTAAATATATTATTATATAAATTATTTTTTTGAAAAATAAATGAAGATGTAATTGTTGAAATTGTTTGCATAAGACAAGTCATTGATAAATTCATGATTGCGTATTCATTGAGAGCACGTAACGCATTGCATGGTGATGTAAATAAAATGATATCTTTTACATTGCAATATTGTAAACCATGGATTGCAGAAGTGTTTTTGACACGTCCCACCCCTGCTACAAAAGTGACACAATTAAAAAATCTTCATTTTTAAGTTCCAGTCAGCAAAAGTGTGGTCCTATAACATCGCCAAAGGTCGGTAATGTGCGGCTATGTGACTGATGAAGACTCTAAAAGTGAAAACAAATGTTAGTTCTTTGGAGTTAATGCTGAAAATAAGTAAAACACCATTTAACCTTGGTTTTATATCCGTTCTCATTGGCGGAAATAAATTTGTTTTTCTTAGAAATGTTTCATTATCGTCACGAATATTTTTCGCGATTTATGGAAAACCTGACTATTTGCGTTGGGTCACTTTTCTAGGGTGTGCGATATCTGCATTTACTAGAGTTTCTCTGAGGTAATAGAAAGTACTCTTCCCTTACATACGAAACACAGACATACGAAAAAGATAAAGGCGCAGGCCGAGCGCGGTGGAGGTGATAGCGGTAAGATGAAACAGCGCAGAGTGCAGGAGAGCGGGGTAACGAGGAGGTGTGGGTAGCATCAGGGAGGGATGAAGTGAGAGGTAAATTTATTCTTCAAATAGTAGTCGTAAGGAGCGGTAGGAAAAAAGCATAACAAAAAGGAGAAAATTGATGTAGAAAGAAGCTTAAACTTAAAAACAGAAATGCAAAATTTACATCAGTAATCAAGGATAAGAAGGTATTGGATTTATTCTTTTTTACACTTCATTACAATATGATATTATGAATTGTCTACTCCGTTCCTTTTCTCTTAATCACTTGTAACAATGAGCAATGTCACAACAGAACACGTTAGTACATATCGCTGAATTTGCACTTTATTTAAGTTTATTTTTCATTGTGACTAGTAAGTTCAAAGTATTATTTTTAATTAGCTGAATAAGGGCGTGGCAGGGCGGAACGAAGCGGAGCGAAGTAGTGCGGGGATTTGGGGTGTGGGGCGATGCGATGTAATGCGGGGCGATCTAGGGGCGGAGGGGAAGGAGAGCGAGGCCGGAGGGAGTGGTG
>BOPP01000055.1:1981753-1997180 GCA_017312745.1 Gryllus bimaculatus
CCGCAGCCGTTACCTCTCGCCGTCTCCCCGCGACAGCCGTTTATGAGATAGTTTGTTCACTTTCCAACTGAAGCTGGCGCTTCGACGTCGACTAAGTTTGTGCAGAACATATTGTGAACAAAGATAATTCCTAGCAGTTTCGTCAGAGATCTGTTTCCTTTGGCTAGCCTTGTAAATCCTACTCTACAGAACCGCTACCATTTCTTTTCTTCGGAGGCAGGATCTTGTGTAATATATTAACTGGTTCTAATAAGGGGGAAATATTTTTAATGTTTCCATTTTTTACATACATTCATTCTTGTTATACTGTCTCGTGTGCAATGAAATGCTAATGTAGCATATATAACAGAGCATCCGCCTTTCGGTTGATTGCAGAACCTTTTTTTCATTTCTGCTCAGGGCAGCATGAACGTCCGAAGAATTGTTATGTTTCACACGAGTTAAGATTGACAATGATGAGGCATTAGAACGCTGGTGTATTCATGTAGAAGGGGTATTAAGAGTCTTTAAATACTAATTGTTGGTGTTGCAGATTTCGAGTAGATTCGCGTGTGTAGTACGATTGTTATGTACTAGTGCCAGCAATATATCAAGTTTTATATTCTACTTAGAAAAAATTAAACCATTTTGGTTATTTTTGTAGTTTAGATAATAAATAGGTTTATGATTGTGGGGTGTAGTGATAACCTGTGTCTCTTATGTTTGCTATTTCTTCCTTCTTCCTGCATGAGAATCGGAGTTAAAAATTGTTGATAGCGTGGTTTGCATGAACTCGTTGCAGTGTTGCAAGAGTATGGTTCTTTAAATACATAACTGAATTTATCACGCTCATTAATTTATATTTGCAAGATTCTTTTAAAAAGCAATAAACTAACTTTTATTCAAAATACGGGCTCATTTGTGTATATTAAACACTTTTGCATTTATTTAAAATATCCCCTCTAATCAAACTTAACTAATAAAACCTCTAAATTTTGAAAATAATTAATTATGTGCCCAAACATCTTCCTAGATCTTCAATTAAAATTTCTTTATCCGAATCACCTAAGGGTAGGACCCAAAAGTTGTGTTCTTTCTCGATCAGAAAAAAAGGATAGTAAACATATTTTGGATCTCGGTCCTTCATACAGTGGCACAAAGTTCTGTGGCTTAATACCGAAAATCCGCTGGATCCGCTAGGTCGAGACACTGTAACACAGTCACGATGGATCTTGGCCCAGATCGCTCTCGACCGTCTGCTGCTGCCGCTGGCTGCGGAATCGGACGTGGGCGTCGAAAGGGTCGCGCAGTGTCGGCGGCGGCGCGGGCGGCAGCAACCAGGACGGCGGGGAAGGACACGAAGCCGACTGCGATTCGCCCTGTAATTTGAAGCCCGGCGCCATCCGCGGCAGCCGGCGGAAACAAAGTGAAATGGCGGCGCAGTTAGGCGGTGGCGGCAGCGAGGGCGTTGAGGCTGTCCCCGCCGCGCAGCTTTCCTCGCTTTCGGTTCCGGCCGCCCCGCCCTTTGCGCGCTTGCCTTTTTCTCGCGCTCCCCGCCCCCGCCCGCGCTCACGTCGCTCGTCTCGCATTCTCGCCCGCGGGCGCACAGCGCGGAAACAGCTTCGCGCACAGTCGGCTGAGGGCGTCACTTCGTCGCGTCCTCTCTTTCACCCTGCCTCAACTCAATCTCAATCTCTCTCTCTCGCTGTCACAGTGTCCCAAGCTCCTTCCACTCGATCTCTCTCACTCACTCTCACTCTTCTCCTGTCCATCACTCTCGCTATCGTTTAATCCCCCTGTCAGTGTCCTCCAAAACAAAGTGAATCTTAATCCATGAACTCGGGTATATTTGACCGGGCCGCTAATCATTATAACGCAGAAGCAGAGACGTGTAGCGTAATTAATATTTATTATCGCTCCTTCCACATTTTTAAAAACCTGGTTTGCTCTGTTCGAGAAAAAAATTAAAAAAAAACTTTGAGAGCGGTCTTTGAGGAAAACTTGTATGTTGCCTTTACATCAAGCGAACTCCTATTTTTAAAAAAAATTGAACAAACCCTTATTTTAATATCTAACTTTCAAAAACAGAATTCATTGATTAAAAATCTCTCAGACAGACAGACAGACGGATGGACACAGACAGACAGACGGGCGGACACAGACAGACAGACGGACGGATGGACACAGGCAGACAGATGGACGGACACAGACAGACAGACGGACGGACACAGACAGACAGACAGACGGACGGAGACAGCCAGACAGACGGACGGACACAGACAGACAGAAAGACAGACAGACGGACGGATGGACACAGGCAGACAGATGGACGGACACAGACAGACAGACAGACGGACGGACACAGACAGACAGACAGACGGACGGACACAGACAGACGGACGGACACACACAGACAGATGGACGGACGGACACAGACAGGCAGACAGACGGACGGACACACACAGACAGATGGACGGACGGATGGACACAGACAGACGGACGGCCGGCCTGCCGGCCAATGAGTCCTCGCCCTCGTCCCACCCCCTTCGCTCACTCTTTGTCCACTCCCCCGGCCACACCTCCCGGCCTACCGTCTCCGATCGCCTCCGCCACACTTCGCTCGACACCGTCCAGCAGAAATACCGCAGCCTGATGCATTGCATCATTTTGTAGTAATTTGGGTTGTTCATAAAATGTGTGGTAAAATGTTGGGGTTGCGAACTTCTCCGGGGGTTTTTCTCGGCTGCTGAAAGCATATTTGCGAAGTTTTTGTGCAGTTGCGACAGTGGTTCATATATTTATACGAAACACAAGACATTTACTCAGTCAAAATTTATTTATTCAGTCAAAAAAAAAACACAGTAAAAACTGTATGGGGTGAAAGTCGGCTTGTAGAGAACTTTAAATGCTGATCTTTTCGCTTTACTCTTCATGTTCGTTCACTCTAGGGATACTGTCGATTTCCTTCATCCCTCTGGGCGTGGTAGCCCCAGTGGTCGTGTGTGGGAGCCTCAAGCCTAGTGATAAACTTTAATGCCTTAGGTCTTGTGAAAAGAGTAGTTCCTTGTATGGAGTTCGAATGATGTAAGACATAATTTGCTGAAAGGCGGCTGAAATTGTGGATGAACAATTAATATTTTCATAAAATCCAATAATTCGTATACTAACTTTGTCTTTCATTTTCTTGCTGATACTGGAGCTGTTATGGCCTTGTATATTCATTATGTAATGATACCGCAGATGGTGTAGAATCCTGCAGTCTCTATTGATAAGTAGTGAACATTAATTTGTTCACGTAGAATGATCATTGAAATATCGGATTGCAAAATGTTTCTTATTACACTACAGTTGTGTTATCATTTTGCAAGCTGTTGGATCTCCTCTAAACGTTATAAGGGAAAAATTACAATTGGAATACATTAATCGTTACGTGTATACAACTCACACACTATTGAACTAAGTTAAAAATCTTCTTTGTTTCTTCTCCTTACACTTTTCATCGTTTTCTTCTTGTTAATCCCTTTCCTCCATGCTTTCTTCTTCTATTTCTTATTCTCTTTACCTTCTCGTATTATACTTCCTTTTTGTCTCCTCATTCTTCGTCTTGAACTTAATTTCTTTCTCTTTCTTCTTCTTCCTCTTCTTAATCATCTCTTCATTCTTTTTCTTGGCTAATATTAATGTCGCATTACAATCACACCAGTCGTTGCAACACCAATGCTTTAATTAACGCGTAAATCACAAGTGGGTTGCCTAAGATGACAGCTGGTCGCCATGCCTTCATAATATTATTAACAATTTACTTATTATTTAGTAAAACACAGAACATTTCCCGATACAATATCGCTTCATTTATTGAGAACGTTTTGAAATAAATCATTGAATAATCTCAGTTATTACATTTCTTTGCTAACTATTACGAATTCGGGACGTACCAATTCTTTAGGCTTGCCCTTATGGCCTCATGGCCAAAGAGTCTGTTTCCATAAGGTTTGCAGTTTGGATGTTTGTGTCGCAGTGGCCCCGATCGGAACCGTTCGTGCAACGATACGGGATCCACGTTCGTCCATACGGGACCCACTTACTTTGTTTCGTTCCAGATCACCCTCGATTCGGGCCACGTTCGATCCCTGTTTGGTCTCCGTTCAACCCTCTTTAGCCCTCATTTTGTTACCACTCGTCGCCCGTGTTGGCAGTTGTGCCGGCTTTCCATTTCGCCCGGAACGTCTTTCTTTTGAATCCCGGTCGATCCTCGTTTCACTCTTATACTGACATCTTTTGCCGCCGTTCGATCTCAGGTTAATGGCCAATAGACCTGTGACTGACCCCTATTCCACGTCCAGTTTTATTTCCGTTCACTTCCACGACGACCTCGGATCGGAACCATTCGGACCCCGTTTGTTTCCTTTTTCACTGTATGTGGTCCCTCTTTGCTCTTCCAATTAGTTTCCCCGATGGACGTCATTCGGTCCCGTTTCGCTCCATTGCGCCACGCACTCCTTTGCCCCTATTCCGTCCGAGGTGGATTCTCGCCCGATCCACAGGCCGTGTGAGTTCCGGATCCTCCTCGTGTGACCGCAGCTTGCCCTCCGGGCAGCCCGTTTCTGTTGGGCAGGGCGGGCTCCGTTTGGCTCCCGCCCGACCCCGGTTGACTCACGCGCCTTCCGAATCCAAAGCGCAAGCCCCTGCCCCGCATACGCGCCGCCCCCCCCGCGCCACTACAGGGCCGGAGCGGGTGCGGGGGCAACGCGGTCCGGGGGGCGTGTCGGGGGCAGGGCCTTAACCGCGGGCGCCGCCTGGGCCGAAGGGTCGCCACCCTATTGAAGGACGAGCGCGCTTATTAGTTCGGGGGCGACAATGGAGAAACCCGCGACTCCGGATATTGACGGCCGCGCCCGCCCCTCTTCGCTCGTCGCTCCCCTCCCCGCCCGCTCCACCCTTCGCACGGCCGGGCGATCGGGGCTCCGCGCGAAAAGGGTCGCCGCCCCCGCCCCCGCCCCGCCCCCGCCCCCGCCTCCTCGCTCCCCGCCCCGCCCAAAACCCCGATCCCGCCGCCGGCTTTATCGGCTTCGCGCAGGGCTCTTTAAGGGCAGGGGACACGCCACGAGGAGCCACTTCGCAGGCAGAAAGGGTGCCGGCGGTTGGTAGGCCCCTCTCGCCGAAAATCCAAATTAACCGTTTCAAAATGTTTATTATGCCGTAAATTATGTTCCTTTCGATTCACTCACTGACAGCGACTGCATTTTACGAGTGGGGGTTAAAAATCTTTATTTCGTGCTATATTATATTTGAAGGGGTGGGTGTGAAATCTGTCTAAGGTCACGTTTTGCGATATCGAGAACGGAAAACTTTTGATTGTTAAAATTGTGAAAACATAGTTATGGCAAGAAGTATTCATTCTTCCAGGAAATAGCATTCAGTGTATACAAAATGGTACTTCTGTTATATATTCCCACCTATAAAGAGAAACAAAACGTATAATTTTGACAATTCTGAATCTGAAAAGTTCGATTTAGATTATTTTGACGATAATTGGATTTAACTAAGACGTTTTTGGTAATAAAGATCTATATTAAATTTTGTATAATTACTAATGAACAAAGTAATTTTTAAATTACTTGAGGAGCTTATTTCTGCTATATTTTGAATTTTAAATTTTTTACCAAGACGATTTAAATTTTTTACCAAAACTTAATCTTTCATTTGTCTTCCTTTGGCAATTGGAAGTTTGAAAATTGTAATAAATATTACAACATTAAATACCTTTAGTAGATATTTTGGTCCCACAGATATATTTTTTTAAGTGTGCCACTGAATTCATAATTCATTGTAAAAAAATCTGTATCAAATGGAAATCCATATTTTTATGTTATATTCTCTTTAGGTTTCATTAATTCTATCTCGATATTTTTCACTAATGGTGAAGTGGTGTTGAATGTTGAAAAACCTTTTTAGTGTTTTGAAACACAATGGGCATTTTTGTTTAAAGAAAATATTTTAAAATTTGTGGTGTCGCCACCTTCTCATATTATTCACAATTGGTTGCAGTCTTGCAAATATTCCGCATTTTGAAAATTATAGCTTTGAAATGGAAAATAGCGTAATATTAGAACCCAAATTCTTAGGTCTAAGCCCTGAAATGTACCATATATGCCGGTAGTGTATGCGTATAAATATTCTAATATTGCTTGGCGTTTATTAACTGCCAGAAAGACTTAATAAATGGACTGAATACATAGTCTATGGGAATAAATAGGAAAAAGTATCAAACTAAATAAAATGTTTCAGACATTTTGGGATTCTATCCGTCCTTTGAAGAAGCAATTCTTAACAGTATTGATAAAAAATCACAAAATAAACCTCATTTACTGATTTCCGCCTAAAACATTACCGTGTTTCAAGAGCCTAGAACGCCACGTTTTCGAGTTAACGCAACGGTAATTTGTGCTGCAGCGTGCCGCAGGTTGCATATTCGCCTTCACAGTTCCTCTTAGAATAATCTATAACAATGTTCAGTTTTCGATTTAATATGTTTGACGCACTTCTTTGGGACATTTCTCCATGCAATAGTTGCAGATTTACGGGGATTTCTTTTGACTTCAAAAAATTCGCAAGAACCTGCAGTTCGTAGCGCGTTATGTGTAGAAGGGATACCATTTCTTATAATCAGTAACGAATACATTGCTGGCGTTGAAATTACAACTTAATAATATATATATATAATATATATCTATATTATATATATATATATATATATATATAAAATTAAGGTTTGTTTGCGGACATCTTTTTTGTCTTGCAGCGTGATTATTAAGCCAATTCCAATTTAATTCCATGATATAAGAGGGAGGGGCCACCTCCTCGCTAAACCCTTTTGCATCCCCAAGAGAGGTATATTTCACGGGTTAAGCTGGGTTTACAGCGTGCATGGTAGGGACCGGCGATGAGCGTTGCAGGGCTGAACACGCTGCCTTGATGTCCCAAACGCGCCGACTGAAAGAATAAAGGCTCATTCGCAATGAACACGATGATGTAGGCGTGAGAATAGAAATACCGAACTTTTACTCACATTAGCGTGACAGTTCGATTCGCAATGATCGTGAACGTATACGAAAATATCCTCTCATCGATATAATAACGTCTGTGTGTATGTTAAGGATTAAGACTTATCCCTAATGTTAGGATTGTGCTGTTCAATCTCACATTAGGGAAATCAGTGGTTTTACGTTTTATGAATAACGATGAATAGATCGTTACGTACTTCATCCGACTTATATTGGTATCAGCTACTGGGCGATGGCTGAAGTATTTGAGGCACTTTTTGTGTCCGCCAGATGTATTTTTTTCCTAAGAACGCGTTGTATATCGGCTAAATCGGCATCTGATAAGTCTATATTTAGCCATATTATATTTGCACTTTATCTTTAACATACAGCACTGAATACTAGACATAGAGTATGTAGACATTCGAACGCCAGTCAGCATAATGGTGGTGACTGTGCTGCGATAACTGTATTTTTTTAATAACACAGGCATATTATAACATTGTGCAGTCCCAGGTTGAATTGAGTTTGCGTCTTAAATATCTTGGCATTATTTTGATAGTAACATAAAGTGGTCCAATCACGTACACATCATAAAAATGAATTGATACATTTAATTGGTTTTTACAGGATTGAAACTAAATTGAATCCAAAACATTTAATAATTCTTTATTATGTCTTATTTTGATCATGTGCCACTTACAAAGTTATTATTTGAGGTGGAGCATATGATCAAACTAATGCTAGACAAGAAAAATATTTTTAAACAAAATATGTGAACATCACACCTACCCGTTTTAACTACTTCTCAAACATTCTGTAATATTATCTACAATTTTTTTTAGACATTCATAATAGGTAATTATGGAACATTAAAGCAAGAATATGAGAAATTGTGTTGGCATGATCGAGGAAGTAAATAATAGTCCCTCCTAATGTTATTATGGAGGTAACTAATAAAAAAATATATTCACGTCAGTTATAGAGTTTTTAATAGCATGATGACGCTATAAAAATTTACACGTCGTAAATCTCTGAAATAAAAAAGATGTAAGAAAAAGATAAGGAAATCACAGATATGAAGGAATATTTTGTTGATTCCTTATACACATCCCGTGCATAACTTTCCTTATTGTATAACTTGCAGATGAAAATCAAACTTTCTGACTGTCGGTAACATTTACATTCTTAAAAAAACCAATCCTGTTTTTTATGACAGTTATTTATTACAGATGAATTATAACGACGTTTCGTAACTTGTATAGTTTTATCATGGGGTTACTAGAAAAGATATAGCAAACACATTTTGCTATATCCAAAGACAAAATGAATGTAGTTTAAACATTATGTAATAGTTTTATAAAAGTATTATAAAAGGTCTTACTCATGTATCTAAATCTAACAAGTGTAAAATTAAAATACAGAGGTTAAAACATTCAGAATCTATTCTAAATTCTAACAGTAAGTATTTAAAATTATTATTACATTTTAAACAAATAAGCAATTTTAAACAGTTTTGTCATTTGGATATAGGCTGGTGTGTTCTTCATTTTTCTGTATCTTTTCTAGTAACCTGATGATATGATTAATCAAGTTACGAAGCATGTTATAATCCATCTGCAATAAAATATTTTGAGGAAAAAACTGAGGATATTTTTTTTATAAACATACTTTTCTTTACGTTTTTAATGTATCCGTTCAAATAAGCTGGCTGTGAAAACTTGTTTTAGTTCTTAAGAAAAAAAATTATGGATGAATCATTGTGTTAGTTTATGTATATATTGTTTTGTAAATTATGCATGCCCACATACAGGATTAATTCCTCGTGCAATTTATTACTATCAGTATGGGAGAAGGAAATAATTGTCCACAAAAAAGTGTTTTATGTTTAAGGTCTACATTTTTTCTGGACGATTATTTCTTTCTCCCATCATGGATTGCCACAAGTTATCTGCTAGCATCACGGAATTTCTTACTATTATGCTTATGATGAAATAAATTTGTGCTTTACAGTTTGTAATAATAAATAAATTGATATTTGTAAGCGCGATCAGAGATTCTGTGGAACTTTTTATGACAAGCGAAATAGCAAGTTTTGCTCCGACAAAATGTAGTGGCCATAAGCACTATATAATTTCTGTCTATAGTGTAGTGTCAAACTTCTTTTTACCCACGAATTTAAAGAAATTAATATTAATTTTAACAAATAAATTAAAGCATTGGGTATTTACTATGTAACAAAGATTAAAATATGGAGTACATATTATAGATTTCAATATGACGTTATTTTCCAGTACTCACTTTCTGGAAGTCAAACATTTCTATAGGACAAAACATCGGAACTCATAAAAGAAGAACTCAATGGTTTAATCTCTTTGTTAAAAGTAATATTAGTGTGTATTTAAATTTGTCACGGAGTTGGAGTTTAAAAATGCACTGGCCTTGGTGGCGGCTTGTGTCCTCACAAAAATAACAAAGAGATGGAGGCTGCCCCAGACATCTCCACCAATGAAACGCGGTCCCGCGGAGTCGGTGGCAGTATGGGGTCGAGTTTTACTGGCGGAGATATCTGGGTCAGCCCATCACATTTTGATATTTCGTAAACCACCGACTTTGAGTCCACCACCCGCCACTGATTGATTTCCTCCCATCGAAACAAAAATCATTTTTAAGGCCGGTATACCCGGTACAGTTTTTTTTTCAGATTGGACGTAAAGAGGACGTGCAGTCCAGACTGCACGATTTCTGCATGAAAACTCTTGAACATGTTCGAATATTTCTCGCAGAAATCTTAGTGTTTCATTCAAACTCCTCTAGCGACAGAATCGTTCACTAACGGATATGTTTACCCGACGCGGCGGTAACATACAAAAACAATTGTGTCTGGGTTTCAGACCATGTATTCTATATGTTCTGGGGGGCGCTAAACGCTAAATACGAATCCGGTGTTTATTTTACTCCGTCACATCAGGGTTTTGACATAACCGCAAAAAGTATAAAAAATGAAAGATATTTCTAACCGAGGGGTCACTGAAATCGAATCTGAAGTGCATTTAATTGCGGTTAGAAATATCTTTCCTTTTTTATAACTTTTGAGGTTAAGTGTAACGTAGTAAAATTGATACCGGATTCGGATTTAGTGAACCCCAAACATGTAGAAAACCTGGTCTGATCTGCGGACACGAACAAAAATTTATTTTTGTGTGCCTGTTTATTCGGCTCTTTCGATTTTGTGGTTATTTGTGTCAAGGTGTGATTGTGTGAAGTCTATCTTATCAGTTTGAAATTTTCAAATTTATCCAATTTTGTTTGTTTCAGTTCCCTTGAAGAAGAGTAAGATTATCGTCGTCGAAGAAGCTGACTGGTGAGTATTGTCAATGTTTTGTTTCTTTAACAAAAGTGCTTTATTTTGAATAACAACCTATATACTGAAAAGTTCCATATTTATGCATGTTAACATTCTACTGAAAGTATCGAATATTGAAAATGAAAGTAAGACCCTCTCTTGAGAGAGGCGAACAAAAATCATCTCCACGTTATTTCCGAAGAACAAGAGAACCTTTCGTAATTTACAAGATACATAATTATTTTTTCTTGGTTACATAGGTATTACTCTTACGTATCCATTTTATTACAAATCCAAGATAAGTTAGTGGAAACTGTTAAATTTGAAATATAATGTTTTTTATGTAATTTGTTATGCGTGTATTAGCCAACTTTTCTAAAACAATATGCACAGTGTAGACGATTTAAATAAAACGTGTGAAAAACAAATAAATACGATTAGCTACAATCAATATTCTTTCTTCTTCTTCTTCTTCTTCTTTTTCTTCTTCTTCATCTTCTTCTTCTTCTTCTTCTTATTATTATTATTATTATTATTATTATTATTATTATTATTATTATTATTATTATTTATATAAACTATAAACACATAATATATTACTATATTACTTTTTTACTCCACCATTATTTTAACAAGCACTAAACACTTGGAGAGTGGTCGGCATAAAGACCAAGTGTTGAATATGTGCTGTATAAAAAAATGTTTTTCTGTACGCTTTGTGCAGAAAACATTGCGGTTATGATTTTTTTTTATTTTCTAAGAAATTGCTCTACTTAAGCACTTGACATTGAGAGATAAGTATATCTGTTTTTGTTTGTGTTTTTAAGAATTAGAAAATGTAAGAACATACAACCGGTTGTAAACGTGAAATAAAATATGATTTTAAAAATATTTAATTCTAATTATTGTATTTATTTTCTTCTTTAAAAATATCTGTTGACTTTGCTCTTTTCAGTTATGAGTATTTTTGATTTTGCATGTTGAAGCTACACCCAAAATATTGTGTAATAAAACAATCGTAATGATATTTTAAAAAAAGATTAATTCACAATCTCCTATAAATAAAGCGCAGGATTATAGACGATAAACTTTATGATAAGTATCTAAGTTTCTCTTTTATATTTTTGAACGTAATTGTATGCAGTCACTTTTCATGAAGCTTAATTTTTTCTGCTTGCAGCAAAATAAGTAAAAAATGTAATTGACCCTGCCAGGAGTGAAGGATCAACAGTTGCATCAAAATATGTAATGTGCAAAGAATGTATTTTACGTGAAACAAATTCTTTCTGGCGGGTTGCATATATCATTCGTATGGCCGTATATCTTTCGTGTGGGGGCCGTATGAATATGACATTCAACTAAATTCTGGTCACACTACTACATTGCATTAAACTTTATCAAGATACACATAATATGTTGTCTACTTTGTAAGAATATCTTTTGAACGTGTTTTTCTCCGTGTCCTGCTAATTTTCCACAAGACCGCGTCACAATTGACGGCGCCTACGAAACGCAACGCGCCTAACTGCTATGTCGTGCGGTGTGCGACCCGCGACGGCGTTTCTGGCGAAGGGTCTAGGATCGCGCTGACGCTTCAAATGTTGCATTTACTAGAATAATGAGAATCTCATTGAAGGTTTTATCCTCTTGAAGTGTGGATCTACGTTCTTCATTTTCATCTTTGCTTTGTCGTCTTTCATGGCACATTTCTCTAGATTAAGTTTGAATGATTGTTACTTTGAAATGATAGGCAAAAGTATGCGACGGTATTTCTATTTGAGAGAGGATTCTACCACGTTTTGATAGTTTTTTCCATGAAAATGTATTTACAGTGTTGATTTACTTTTTTATTGATGGAGACAAGAAAATAGTGTAATTTAAAGTCTGCCTTCCGTTTCAACGCTGCATATTTTCGTATTCTTCTGGCGACTGCGCGTGTCTTGCAGGGCGAAAACGAGCACCTCCCCGACGGAGGTCACGTGTTGACGCGGTGTTTCAGGCGCCGCGTAACCCATCCCTGACTTCTGTCTTCGTCTCGCCCCGCACTCCTAGTCCCTTTACGGATCTCGCTTTTTCTCTCACCTCCTGTCTTTTCTCGCTCCACATACCCCACTCACGTATCTCCTTTTCCAAGACGTCCACCGTCTTCTCTCACCCCCTCCCTCCTCACTCCTCCCATTCCCTATTTTATTACTATTCCCACAGTTATTTTTACCCACCTACCTGCCTTGCATCTCTCTCCATCTTTCCCTGTTGCATCACTTTTCACTCACCTCACAGGTTTTCTTCTGTTTGTATTCCTTCCTTCCCTCCACTAATTCATCTTCATTCTCTCTCTACTCTTCTGTGTCCATACGACCTTCAACCACTGCTTTCATTATTGTCCGCCCATACCTTTTTATACCGTTCAGCCATAGCTCTCCCTTCAACGTACTACGAGTAATAACTTCCCCATTCACCACCCTTGCTCTGACCACGACCCGCGTTCTACTGTCTTCCGCAACGCCTCACGCCTCCACGTGCAGCCCCCGCTCCTGCCGGGCGTCCGCCGCCCCTCGCTTCGCGCCACGACCGCGCACGGCGATATTTTAAGGCGCGTGACGTAGAAAGCTAGCGCTCCATGAAGTACACAGTCTTACGGCACGTCACTGTCTCTTATACAAAACGTGCTTCAGGGAGGGTTTACCATTCGTGAAATATCGCGCCCTCTTTCCCCCCTTCCCCGTCCCCCGCGCCGCAACCCCTTCATTTATATTGTGTCAGCGGCGGAGCCCCCGCGCGCAGAATGCGCAGCGCCCGCAGAAGGCGCAGCAGACGCCGCCGCCGCCAGCCCGCCCGCTCTCTGCTGCTCGGCCGCGGCCTCCTCGGCCTGCCCAGCCCCCGACGAGTCTTTCCGCGCCGCCGCTGCAGTGGCCTGCTCGCTGCCGCCTCGGGGGCGCGTGTTAGAGGGAACGCTCTCGTCGTACTAGCCGTCTAGACGCATTCAGGACCGGGGCTCTGGTGGCTTGTCTGCACGAAATAATTCTGTTTTTAGTTGGGAAATAATGTACTGTGGCGTCATACGGGTGTAATCGAACACAGACGAGAGTGGTTTGTAAACAGTAGATTTATTAACAATCTAGACCGTAGTCTCAATATAGCGACTACCCTGCTCACAATAAACTAAATAAATAGACGCACTACAAGGAGAGATTATTTAAGAACGGCTACTACACCGTAACATACCACTGATGTCCCCAGCATGAAGCCGCTCTACTCTGAGACCATCTACGCGTCTCGCAAGTCACGACAATGAATTGCCGGCCCCTCGCCCTAGCGCACCTACACGCACAGACTCACCTGTCGCCGACACCGCTAGAACAAGAGGACTGGGGCATTGTTCTCCTGGCCTTACATAGGCCCTTTTGGCTCTACCCGCCGCCCCCATTGCCTCCTCCCCAAAGCCGCTTTGGGCCCGATACGTCCACGGAAAGTCCCAGTGCGTCATCACTCCGCCCTTTCTTTAACATCCGGCGATGCTTCGCCGATTTCCACGTGGTTGTCTGTTTTGAGCGTGGCACGATGATACAGTACACATGCGTGTATTATTTAATGTGTCATTGTTGAAGTTGGTATGGTTATTTCTAGTATTGTATGTATTGCATTTCTAGTATAGTGTTACTAATATTGTATTTGTGCATGAGGATCACCGTAACCTAGATCATTCGTTATTGTTTCATATCTTGTTGAGGTTTTGTTAAATATAATTAATAATATATTGTTTTTTATTTAATTGTATTCCGTATAGGTTCATTAACTATAATATAGAAACTAAAAGCATAAATTAAATTAAGAATTGCTATTCTTCTCTATTCCATCAATTCAATTGGAGGTAAAATTAAGTTTTTGTTCCTAATCACCCACGTTGCGATGTCGGAATACCAAGACAAGCTGTATTTCCAAAAATGTATAAAAAGCGTTAAAAGCCTCATCATGTAGAATACGGCGTGCAAAACGTATTTCTTGTCATTGGAGCCATGAAAACCCGTTTTTAAGTGATTGAATAACGAGAATGTCTTAAATGTACATTATTCCTCTGTTTGAACGCAAGTTTTCAAGTCAAGTATGTCGATTTCTCTGTGACAGAATGCGCTTAAAAACATTGAATTTCGCAATATTCAAAAAGTGTAAAATTGTTTCATCTTTAAAGCAAATCGTATTTATTCAATTTCAAAACTACAACAACAACACATTCTCTAATATCGTTTTCTTATTTCTGCAATCATTCATGTTGCTTGGGCTGTGAAACATTTCTTTTTCAAATTAAAACAAAATAATTCGTGATTTCCCTGTTTTATGTATTAATATGATATTTGAAATATGAATACATTTGTTCATGTGACTTGTGGATTATTATAATGAGAATATGTATCATTTCAATTTGGTGATAGAAATTGTAAGGTGTCAGAATGTTTAATAGAGCAATGTAGTGTTAAAAATGAATAAAGTATTGAATTACATGTCGGTCGTGCCTAGATGTTAATTTCAAAGGAAATTTAAGTTAATGTTGTAAGTGGAGTAGACTTATCACGATGTTAACTACATATTTTCTTCGAAATCAGAAGACAGCGAGCTATACTTTACGTGATAAAAGAACACGAGATTTGCGCGGCTCACAGCTGAGATGAATGAGGAAAAGTTGTGAGAGTCGGTCCCTCTCGTGAGTTCATGCCGCCTCGTTCGCTTGGCACCAGCTGTTTGCGTAGGTCTGGTGAATAGCCACTCCATATTTCCATCATAACGTCCCGAACGCGTTCCGAATATTCTCCCATTCCAACGTAATCTTCTTAGTTGGCGAGCGTTTAGTGAAGCCAAGCCGCTGTGAAAGCGGGAAGGCATTCCATCGCCGCGAGCGTCCGCAAACAATCGCTTGGCGCCGCAGAGACCGCGCTTTGGCGCCTGGCACTTCCGTCGCCGCCACCGCAACCTCCGCCCCCCCCTTCCCTCCCACTGGCACCTCTCCGTGGCGCTTCCGGCGCGACTTCCGGTTCGCCCCATTCCCCTCCACGCCTGCCGTTTG
>BOPP01000055.1:2002201-2018387 GCA_017312745.1 Gryllus bimaculatus
AAGGACGGAGAGGGGCGAGGACGGAGCGGGGCGAGGACGGAGCGGGGCGAGGACGGAGCGGGGCGAGGGCGGAACGATACGGAAAAGAAACGAGGCGTGAAAGGGGCGGTGCGGGGACGGAGCGGAGCATGGCCAGAGAGTTTGCGACAGCTGTCGAGAAAACTATTTTAGCTACCGCTATCTCCTTTTATCTACTACAAATTTCGAGTAGTGGAACTGCAGTTTGTATCCAGGTTCAGCAATAGAAGGGGAGCAGGCTGACCGCTGCGAGACGGGCCACATAAGGTACGGTCGGAATCTGGAGGAGAGGTTGATTTTCATAAAACGCCCATTTGCCAGTTCCGCGCTGATAGCTTTCTGAGCGGCGCAGACTCTGTCGCTGGTGTGAGGCGGAAGGTGAGCGTGGTGGCGGCAAGGGGGACGGAGGGCTTTGACCGCTGCACCGCGAGTCTTCCCTAATCGTAAGGGACTGTAGGAGCTTCAAAGAGATGATTATCCTAAACGCTCCCTTTGCCAGTGGTGTCCCTTATCGTGGGTAGACATCTTTAGTAGCGCAGACTTTGACGACGACACGACGCGATTGAGAACATGCGTGGTACTGTGGCACATGTGTGTTTGTACGTAAGCGGTGAAAACAGATCCAAAAAAAGGACATTGCGCGCTGTTCGTGGCTTGTTTGTTAAGGTACCACGTCAGCAGTCGGCTGGTATCTTATCAAAAAGAAACTACGAAAAACTACCGATCAGAGCTGCCGAACGCTAGATTTCTCCTTCAGACAGCTGCTGAAATCGTCATAACTCTTGACTCGAAAATGCTGCGATTATCAGGACTGGAACCCTGGGATCTCCCGGTCAGAGACACTGAAGTGACACGAGTTGATGTCGTGAGCCATCTCAAGCGATGCGACGACACCGAGTGACAGGGTGGGACAGTGGGTGGGCGTGACGATCTGAGCGTGGTGGGAGGGGGAGGGGGAACGAGGGGGGGGCGTCCGGCGCGGCGCCCCGCTGCGGGTAACGCGACCCCGAACTCCTGACCGCTTCCCCCTCCCCCACGCCTCTGCCGCGCGACCGGCTAATGCGCTTCGACAGAACGCTCGCCCACTACGCCACCCCTCCCCACCCCTCCGCCGCGCGCTCCGCTCCGCCCGCGCGCGCGATCTAATTTGACGGCGGAGGAGATGGGCGGCCGCGGCTGCCGGGAGGGAGTGGGTGACAGGAGCCGTCAGCAACGCACAGTGGGCCTGAAATCAGACGTTTTGGTCGAAATCAGCATCTAGGAGGTGGTATTAAGATCATTTGTACTTTTATGAGTTTAATGCATTGTGTGTGGTTGAAATGTATATAAATAGACCAATTTAAAAGAAGAAAAAATAATGAAAGAAGTTAAATAAGTATTTTTTCCCCGATTTTATATATTAGTTTTCCTTTGTGTCACAAGATGACCCCTGGGTCGAAACGTTATAGAACTCAATGATTTTATTTTTCAGAATAAATTTGTATGTTTGTTTAATTGGCCTATTTATTCATATTTATTTTCTCATTTAGATAATAGAGAACACTTCATAAAAGTGTGGGAAAAGTCAAAATTTGAGGGAGATTAGGAATTCCTTGGAGAACTAATGGGGATCCCTAAAACTGTGAAAGTTTTTTTAGAAATATATGTCTATCCGTTAGCTGAAAACAACGCTATAGTCTCAACTGCAAACTGGATTTGTCCTAAATTCCCTGACCGACCTGACCGAGCTCACGTGCATGGAGATTTGTAACGAGAGGTTTAATTTTTGGACATATTGTTCTGAAAGCTGTAGAATATTTTATATTTTTCCAAAATTGCTTTGGTTATTTTTTACTTATTTGGCGGTGCAATACTCCGAATTGTGGCACAAATTACTTTTTCATTACATTTTTCGAATTTTGGAGCAATGTATAGTGAAAGTATATGAGAACGATAGCAGATGTATAATACTTGTTCATACGTCAATGCAGTTTTTTACTTCCTTTTAAGATAGAATTGATAATAATATAATTTTGTAGAATTTAAAGATGTTCGCAGCGAATCCTTGAAAAAAAGCCTATACGCGTTTTTCTTTTTGATATTTTTTGTTGTATTTGTTTGTTTTTCTGAACGCTTCAAAAAAATCATGTATATTTGCGAAACTGGAAAGAAATCGTAGTATAGTTTCATAAACAATTCTCTAGAATTCGATAAAAAAAGTAAATTTACTTTTTACCCTCGTGGTTTATTCAGAACATCGCAATAATTGTGAAATATTTTAAAAGGTCCAACAAATCTTGATGTAGAGCAATAAATGGGAAAGCATTTTTCACTCAGAAATGAAAAATAGCCACAATGTAACCTTCGTCATAAAATATAATTGAGTCGTTTCTCCTTTCAGAGGTTTTGCGTCCACTGGACCAAAAGGCCCCTTTTCCGCGACTTTGATGCAGTGAACTCTTTTGGGTAGATGCCAAAGGGCAGTAGGTTAGAAATTTAGATTGTGTAGGAGTTAAGGCGACTCTCAGGTCCTCAATTTAGTTGGATATTCATTTGTATGTTTTTTTCGTTCGAAATAATAGTATAATATTCAAGTACCGGTTTTTCGTACACTCATCTTTTAAAACAGCCATCTCTGTGCTGTAAATGGTCCTGAAAGTTGAGATGTCTCCGATAAGATTGTTAAAATTTACCGAACTAATTTGATTGAAAATAGGCACATGTGATGCGCAGTAACATGCATAAAGCGGTTTAATAACGTTCTCTGTTGATTAATAAACATGACAATCAATGCTATGGAACTACGTTTGTCTTTGGTATACGTGTTTTGTAAATGTGTAGTATGCACGTGGGCAGAAATTTTTTTTTTATACTTCCGATATTATAGTACAGAAATAGTTTTTTAGAAGATCAGTGCACAAAGAAGAACATTGTATGCACCTCTGTCGAAGAGTTATTGTTTTTTGTATCTGGTCATTTACCAACCACGGTTCCGCGTCGTAGTTGGTGAACACATCGTCCACAAACATTGACATGTCGACTTTGATCCATAAACTACTTTTATGTTTCATTTGATTTCAGAAGTGTTTCGCAAAATGGCACTCAACTCTTCCCAGGTCGGTTGATGCGACGTTTATGTCTCTTGACTTGCAGTTGGGGTTTTATCGGAAACAGAAAGTTTTTCTTGCTTTGACTTTCAAAAGAAGTGCTATGGACAGTGGACATTGCCGAAGGCTCATGGGGGACACGCACGGGCTGAATCGATGTAGATGCCCTTTGTAAGCTAAGCATCAACATTACCCGCGTCTGACCGGGCGTTTTTCGTCTGTAGTGCATTTTTGTTATTTATCTTAGGAAATACCAATCATGTGTTGGACATTTCTGATAAATTCCCGTATTTAAGTAGTGCCGTAGGAATTTATCTGGAAATTTCCAATGTGCATGTAGTATTTAATAAGACTATTCCACGAATTATATTAACTTTTAACTTAGCTTTAGACAATATTATTTATTTCTCTTTGCTGTGAATTTTGAAATCAAGTGTATTCAGGATGGCTGCAAAGCTAAATACATAGGCACAAGCAGAGAGGCCCTCAATATTAGAATTAAGGAACATTTGAACAACATTAAACTACCACGATATAAACACAACACCATCACTAAACACACGTTAAAATACCGATATATTATAAAGTGGAATGAGATTATAATATTAGACCACGAAAACAACTACGGAAACCTCGTATATTAGAAATGATACACACTATACGTAAAACGGACAATGCACTAGATATTCAAACGAACACTAACAAATTACAATACGCTTATAAAATACTGTTTACATGATCGAGGGAAGATTCTACGTACAGTTGCCAAACAAAAGTAATATAATCTAACCTAGGTAAACAACAGTTAGTATACGCATATTGGCAGTTTCGTAACGCTGTAATCCAAAAATACTCAATATGAATAGCCGTTTCATGCAGACAACCGATGTATCCTCCTAAAAATAAATTACAATGAACACTGTGGTAAATGTTGGATGAATTCCAACATATCCATATGTTACTTTGAACTAAGTTGGTGAAAAAACAAGAACTGATGGTAAGTTGTCTGAATTATCATTTTATTTGTAATAGTTCATGTACATAATGGTCTAAGGGTAATTATTGTGTTCTGCTTGTACAGAATAAATTTCCTAAAGAAGAATCCAAAGACATAGGATTTGTAATGCTTTAGTAAGAAACTGTCTGTAAATAATTTGTTAAAAAATCATTATTAAACACAGTCATACATCGAGAGGTCTCGTAGCTGTGTTGAGTATAATTTTGCAAAGTATTTCCGACAATACCTTCATCGCATGTAGGATAACATGTTTAATTATATTCCTATTTACACACAATTGACATTTTCAACATACATTTAAGCAGAACTGTGCGTTTATCTTTGCGGTGTTGGCTTCATTTCTGCGAAGTATCAGAATAAATACCATCATTACGTCAAGGAAGACATGTGTAATTCTCTTTCCCATTTGAAGGATTGAGAGTTGACGCAAACTCCATGTTTGTGCATCTGCCTGTTTGTGCAAAAATCGTATCTGAGAGATTACGTGGAATCTATTTGGTAAAGAGAATGTTCATTGACTTTAATTTGTTGTTTGTAACAGGACAAACGTAAAGTTCAGTTACATGCGATTCTGCGGTTATGACTGTTCTTTATAGTAATCCTCTGCTTACAGCCACCATGCACCTTCGTAGTATATACACATTGAGCATTTTCGTGATATAAACATTCACTTCATAACCTATTTAGTGTGTGTGTGTGTGTACCGAATATTTAAGGAATCCATTTGCTATAAAATATTTGTTCGTGTTGATAATTATGCATTATTAGTTGAAAATATTTTTCAGCATTCAAATAATAAATCTGATAATCTAAAAAAAATTGAGTTCGCCTAAAATAGTTCGTAGTTTTATTATATGCAAATTTTAATATGCCATTTACAATCATAGAAAATGCAGATTGCCTGCACAAAAATCTAGTCCTTCATACGCTTTCCGCTTAGGCAGTTCCCGAATTCTCAGTGAAAAATATCGCTTAACAATTCGGACTGAACTGACATGGGGACCTCACCACCGCAGTTATTGAGTAAAAAACCTTACGAAGAGAATAAAGAGGACGCCACGGTGAAAAGAATTACGTATTATAGTATGCAAAGGTTTGATGGTTTATTATTTTTCTTATTTACCACACCTTCCATTTTATTGATAACACTGCAATCACTTTCTGCCAATTTTACACATAGAAGTGCTCAGGAAGACAGCGTAAAATACTTAATCTAAGGTGTAAGATGTAGTAATATACGGTTTCTTATTCAATGCGATATTCGTGTAATTGATATTCCATTTTTAACAAAGTATTTCAACGGTAACGGGTGATTGCAATGCTGATATGAAACTATTTTATGCACAAGGGGAGCTCCTCTACGCCGCCGGAGCTGTACAGAGATTCGTGAAAATCTATATTATTCTGCTACTGGCAGGTTTAACTTGTACGAAGCTATTATTTTAGCCCAAATCACCATCTTATGTGTAGAAAAGCTGGTGAATCTTTTAGAATGTGGAAAGTGCATCAGCGACAATAAATTGTTCTTAAAATATAGATGACGTTATACGTCGTACTCTAACGCGTTAGTTTATTCCGTCATAATTAGTTGTTTATAGACCTATTTGTAGAATTAGCATTAATAAGAACTAACAACTATAAATAATATTAATAGGAAGTATTTTCTTTAATTCTCGATCGTACATTACTCTGGTGTTCAACGATTCTATGTACTGTTTATAATGATGGGACGTGTAAAGCGTAAAATCAATGGACCGGTGTATTTTGCACCACGAAACAATTGTTAATTTTTTCATTGTTATGAGAAATGCTTCGTTACTGCTTGTTGTTTTCGACAATCTTGTTAATTTAAAATACTCAGAAGATTGTTTATGTCCTGAGTCGATTCAATAAGCTACTGCTGTATACCACCATAGGGAAAATATTCTTTGGATGAAAGCTAGGGAACACGCTAATTTTGAAACCAGGAAAGTGAGGTTGGAAGTTAAGACAACTGTATCGTTCAGGAACCCAAGCACTTCTTTACAAGCACGGAATTTATCGCCCGGGTCCATGAAACGTCGTGCCTAGGAAAATATCTATTATTTGGAAGTGATGTACCTGCAAACGAAATTTGCTAAACATAGATGTAACGGATAATTTCTCGGTTACTAAAACGGCTATGCGTTCTTTGTTGATATACATTCCGGTGACGTTAACCAAAGACAAAATAATCAATGTATTATTATATTTTTCGAACGCACTCAATGTCGTGTGAAATAGAATCCTTGTTACGTGACGCCTAATTAGCCAAATTTTGACATTCGGTCTTGCGGTCACTAGGATCTCACAAGTTCGAATCATCTTTTAACGTTTATTCTGTTGAATAATTTCTGCCGAGGGAATCCATTTGATTTCCAATGCAATTGCATGTGGTTTACTAATCATACGACATAACCACCATTGAATTTAGCATGTGTAAATTTCACCGTTTTCGCTTGGAAAAAGGCTGATATCATGCTGGCATGTTACCGGTCGCTATCGAGACCGAGGAATTAATTGTTTTTAATTTTGTATGTTATGTTCACAAGGTAAATTCTCAGGTTTTTTCGTAAATCTTGTGTATTGAAGTGTATTGAAGGTATTGAGTCAGTTAGAAACAAAGAATTATCAAGCGAATGCCTCCCATTACATTGAGAAAAGGCATCCCCTACAAGCCAAGCTCATCACAGGCCAAAAATGTACTGGTTTGCAGAAATGATAAAAAAATACCGGAATGAAAGTCCATAGTACGTTGTCAATCATTATGGTATATTAGTCACTATTCACTCGATAGGTCAATCGGAAACGAGCTCCTATTATGGTGTTCTCGGCCCCTCCATATTAGTATTCTGCCCTCCGTCAGCAAAGTAGGGGGTAGGGCGGCGGGGAATCGTGATTTCCCACCCGCTCGTCCTGCCTCCAGCCGTTACACAGCGTTCCGGTCGGCTAGCAGCGATGCTAGGCTGCCTCGAGATGAATACATGTTTCCACTGCTTGGCGGGGTCGGTCCGTTTGAAATGTGCTTCAACAGATTTAATTTTCTTTGAGTATGTCCTACGCAATTCTTTAATCTGCAAAACCTCCCGCCAGGGATATGAAGACAATGACGAGGTGGGTGATGACAAGATGTTATCCCCACAACGGCTTAGTCCGATTTGGAAAAATGGTGGTATTAATGATGATGGGATGAAAAGATCGCGCGTGTTTTGTCGCCCGTTACGTCATTCGTCTGTAAGTGATGGGGGAAACCACTTACTCGACTCGCGCTTACAAATCCCGCACGCGCCAAAAATTCACCAATGTTTAACACGCCTGCACCTATAGCCGAATATCTTATCGAACCTCCGTGAAGTTACGCAACTCCAAACACCGCTGAGCCCCTAGCCGATAGGGATAAAATGCAATGTAATACAACTTGACGCTTAACGAACTGATGTTCAAGGCAGATTACTCTACGTTCAACACAAGAAAAGCTTGTAACGTTGTTACGCAAGTATTAATTTATAATATCCTACCAAGAAAATTTCTGGCAACTTTCCAGGCTAGAGCGCGAGCTCCCTATCACTGGTATTCTCAGAGTTGTTAGGTGTTGTGCTTTGATGCTCACTAGGGTGGTTAGTGAGACGAAAAAATATGATTCACTAGTGATTCCTGGTGCGTCTTCTGCTGCCATGTCTAACTGCAGTCCCGTAAGTCTAGTGGAAGTTTATATCACAGGAAGTCGCAGTGATCTTTCCTCGATGGATAGCTAGATCAGGTGCCTACCTGACGTCAGTGTGAGAGTTCTTTTCCGCCACCAGGTACCTTTCACCAGCAGGGCACCGCGCCACCCGGAACAGGCTCCTGACTGGTCTCCCACATGTGTGGTAGTGTAATGCATCAACGAGTGTGTAAGGGGTGAGGATAAGAGAAAGAAGAGAAAGGAAATATCGCGCGTGGTCCGTGGCCCGTTACTAGGATACGAGCTCGGTATTCGCCTTGATTGAAGAAACTAGGGAAAACACCCACCAGAGCACCCGACCCCAACTCCTCCAAATGGCGACTTGATGCGACCAAGTTCTGTAGCCCGTGTCGAAAATCCTTCTACCGCCGGGATTCGAACCCTATTTGGTCAGAGGCACTGCCGTGACATTAATTGATGCCCTGAGCCCCCACGGTCGGTAGAGAAATGTAAAGTTATCGATTGTTTACCCTGCAGGCGACTCATCCTGTGTGTGTGGACGTCCACCTTCGGGGACAGCGCGCGCCCAGCGCGGGCCGCCCCGTATCCTCCCCACGAGACGTCGTTGCAGCGTTACGAATCAGCGGCCTCGCTTCGGGAACACGCTCCCCGGGGGGCCCACGAGCGGAGCGCAACGAGGCGGGGATTTACGTATTCATGAAAAATTTTGGTGCAAGTTGGCGGCGGCGGGCCCAAGACGTAGCGGGAGAGCGCGTGCCAGACGCCCCGCCCCCTGCTTGCCCCGCCTCACCCCCACCCGACACCCTCCCACCAAGGAGTAATGGGCGCGCGGCCGACGAATCTTAACGTAAAATTCACGCGCTTGCGTCGCGCACAATGGATGCTCCGCCGACCTATGATTATCAGTGCTCGCCGATTATCGGGAAAAAAGTACAGCATTTTTTTTTCGCGAGAGTGGCTTGGCGCGCGTGTTCGCCCGAACGGCTTTCGACCGCCGTTTCTTTGCGTGGGCGGTAATTGAATTGTGTTCTGTCCTTGCGATCGTCTGATGTTTTGAGGATGAGATGAACTGGAGAGTCTAGTGAGAGATGGCCAACCCCACGAGAGTATGAAACCGAGCAAAATAGGGTTCCACGTACGGATTGGTATCACGTTGTTTTGTTTGAAGTATAGGTGACATGTGTTCTTCCTTTTCATCAAGTAACAAACATGTTCGATCGGACATATTTATGTTTTGACGATAATTCTATAAGCATTTTTGAGCAATGTAATATTGTAGGAATATTTTCATCTGTAACGTTCTATCACGAGCTTATTTTTAACATTATATGAAACCATAGATATTAAAAACCATAATCAATATTTAATATCAGTATTACCAATTATAATTATGAAGTAAAATTACGTCATATTTGTTAATTTTTGTATTGAAATCTCTAAAAAGTAATTATACCAGTGATTTAATAATGTGTTATTTATGTACATATTCCTACGCGGGTACAACTAGTATGCAAAGATAATGGAAGTGAAATACCAAACATAGTTGCTCATCACGGATGTACCTAATAAAGCAACGTTAAATGCACGTCTGTGTCTCCTTTGTCGTCTTCATCCGTGGAATTTGTAGAAGCTCCCCTCAGCGGCTGAGAGTTGTTTGTCCTCCAGGCGAGGCCACCAGTTTCCTCTTCCATCACCTGATGTGGCCCGCGGGCCCTTGCTCAAGTGTGTTCTCGCTATATCAATCGCAGCGTTAGCAGCTTGGCCGTGTATTAGCGGAGTAGCTCGCCCTGCCGAGCCGGCGCCACGAAGACGCAGAATTTATATTCCGAAGCAATTTCACTTATCTGGAATACCAATGCCACTTTGAGGCTGAACCGCAACGGGTGATAATATAGTAATCACTGGCACTGACGTTAAGGGTTTATTATGCAATGTGGGACATATTCGTAAGTGTGAATATGTAGCACCTGATTTATTCATGTGTTTTCCTATCTAAAGATCTGTAATCAAAATTATGGTTTTGAAAAACCTTAACTGAACGTGTGTGCACTTTGCTTTACTAATACCTTGGTGGGAAACATCATTTAGAAAGGTTCTGATGTAATAAACTCTTCTTGCTAAGTACGCGATAAATCATTCTTGATATGCATACATAATTTCAACAATTTGCAATTATTTTATAAGAAGCGTATTTTTTGGAATGAACACAAAATAAACTTTAAACATGTTTTATGCCACACATGAAATATCAAATGCGATATGAAGAAAGTAATTTAAACTAAATTCATTTCGTGTAAAGTATATTTTCACGAAAATTACTAGATGTTCTTTCATAAAACAATCACTCCAATTTCGTCTAATAATTTAATAAGTATCCATAGTTGCGAACACAAAAAACATAGATTGTTCCCGAGTGGACCTGTAAACCTAGTGCAAAACTCTAGCCGTTATGTAACATGATAATACATTATTTCTCCAATGCAATCATATCAAACGAGATTTTGAGACATCATATAATAAACTGTGACCATTTGTTTTGACAGATCTTCGAAGGAAACAAATAGAAGATATCATTTGATTTAGGTTTTCCTCCACACGTTAATCAAGACGATACCTCAATCCGTACGTAATTGGTGGCTAATTATTATGGCAATGACTTAATGAAGAGACTTGCCGCTTCCGGCGGGCAGCTGTCTCCGGAGCGAGAGCTCACCGACAAGGATTTGTTCAACCATGCCGGCGCCCCGGGAGAGACCGAGTGGCCCACCCCAGAAAGCCTGCTTGTTGTGCTTTATCTTTGTGGAATCGTTTTTCATTTATCTACTTTTACATCTGTTGCCGGGTTACATTATAATAATATAACTATATAATAAAAATATAATAATAATAATAATTTTTATTATTATTTTCGACAGATTTTCGACTATTATCAGTTCAAACATTTTTTATACGTACAACGAAGTAATATAGTTGTTCCTTTTGTAAAAACGCGATCGCAAGCTTTTGATTGTCGTATTTCTAGTATGTACCTACGCCAATATCGAAATTTATGTTAAAGGGAAGTTCTGTACCTGCCACAGAAAAGGATTGATTTCCTTCTTATTTTTTTTTTTTTGCCGTTTTTTTGTCATTTCGGTTACCACTTATACACACGTGTTCTCTTCTCCAACAGTTCCCTTAAAAGCGAAATTGATGTCGAGGATTAATTTCCTGTCCTCGTAGAACAGTAATTAACCTTATTAGTCGCCGTTTCCGATAACACAGGAAATGGGACATATTGGTATGCATGATGTAATTTGATTTGATGAGTTTGCCTGATTTGGTGGTTTGCTAATTTGAGAGATGGAAAATAATCCAGAGACCTGTTCTTAGTAACTGTTTTAGTGGTAATCAATGCTGTTTTCTGGCAAGTAGGCTTGCTATACATGCGAAAACTCTACCAGTTTCTTCAGATCAACTTCCGGAAGGTCTCAATTTTCGTATGATGTGTCGTGCCTCCCCCCATACCCTGTTGCGTATTCATCAACCTTTAATTCTCCGTTCAACTCTGCTTTCGCTTTTCTTTTTTCTTGCTCTCACTTCTCCTTCTTCCATCTATTCCGCGCTTCGCCCCACAGCGCCCTACCACGCACCGCTCCCACCTCGCCACGCGCCGTTGCCTTCAAGTCCTTCCCATGTGTCTTTCGAATGATTGATTATTTCGTGCTTTGGGGGGAAGCGCTAACTGCTATGGCAATTATACTCGTAAGTATAGTGCCGGTTTTGATCCAGTGGCGATGATCTTCCGTCGCTGGATAGTGAGATCCGCCGTCAATCTATACGTCGACTGGCAGGGTTTCCCCAACCACATATCTCCCTCCTGCAGGGCACCTCACAGCTGGGCCAAGCTCTAAGCCCCCGACGTGTGTGACAATGTAGTGTGTGTAAGAAAACAAGTGAGGCTAGAACAATGAAGAAGAAGGAAAGATCATTCTTGGCCACGTCCCATTTGTTGCTCAGCGTAGATCGGAGAAACCACGGAAAACTACCGACCAAAGCCGATTACTAGAATTGTCCTCCAGACAGTGGATGAACTCGGCCTAGCTATCTAGCTAGTGTTGTAAAGCCTGCCACCGTCGGGAGTTAAACCCTAGCACCTCCCGGTCAGAGGTTCTGCTGAGATATCAATTGATGTATCCCCTGATCCACCAAAGTCCTTCGTATCCGCCTGACAACCTTGCCAACTTTGGCAACTTTTCTCTCATGACCTTTCAAAAATTCCGCATTTTTTTCGAACCGTCTAGACTCTACACAATAATGGACCAAAAAGGAATAGTATACAACATCAAGCTCTGGAAACCTATTCTTTCCTTACACGATGAAATGGTATACATCGTACAGAGTTTAATTTAAAAAAAGCCTTTTATTGCATCTTTGAAAGCCCCGTTCCAGAGACCGCCTCTATCAAGTCGCCGGTGCGTTTCCTGAAGCGCGGTGCGTCAGGCGGTGCCGCGCTCTCTAGGCCTTCCCACCTTCGGTGCATACGCTGCTCCTCCGCCCCCGCCTCCGGCCCCGCCCACGCCTCTTCGTGCCTCCACAATCTTCGTCTCCCTTCGCCTGCTCACTCGTCACGCCCTCCTCGTTTCCCACGACCACGGCCGTCGCTTACACACCCCTCCACAAACCGCCAAGCTGTCTCTGGTCCCCCATCCACCCCACAAGGCACCGCCCACCTCCATTCCCCCACCCCACTTCTCCGCCTGCACGCAGCGCCGCCATTTTCCTACCCCGGCGCCCCACAATGCTCCTGCCTACAAGCTCGCTCCGCCGCCATTTCGCCGCCCCTCCCCTCCCCTCCCTCCCTCCTCTTCTCTCCCTCTCCACGCCATTCCGATTCGCCGCCTTCCGACACAAACCTCTCGATGAAAAAGACACGGTTCTTCTCCTGGCAATGGTCGTTGCTGGCGGCGGCTGTGACTTCTTTCACCACACAGCGTGTTCACCACACACCACACGGCCCCTAGAATACCATCAAATTATTATTGTTGTTGTTATTATTATTATATAATAACAATGACAATAAATACGTGTGCTATTCCAGTTCTGACAAACTCTTTGGCATTATAAATGGAGCAATACCGACCTCGTTAACTTCCAGAGGTCAATTCAAACTGCTATGACTCAACACCGAAAACATCATCCCCTTTCAAGTATTGAGTCTTACCCTTCCAAGATCACAAGTAGGGTTAGGTGTTGTAGATTTATAAAGCTACACATCTCTCATATTGCATCACTCAGAAGATACGTCCTGGAATATTGTGGGAGGATTCAGCGAGTAGTCTTCTGAACTTAAGAAGGACTGATCCACCTTTTCAGCCAATCACTGAAACCGAAGAGACGATAACTTCATGGAAAGAGAAAGCACTGCACGGAAGGTACTTCCATGAGCTGAGCAAACAAGAAGTCGACATATCTGCGTCACACGCAAAGTTCCAGCATGGTGATCTCTTTCCGGAGACAAGCCTTCATGATAGCTATATAGGACACAGTGGTACCAATTTTAAACTACAGAACACACGATGTGAGAGATTTGACAATCCATTCCGACACATGTAGAAGAAGTAAGGCCGCAAGCGAAACTATCCTACTTGTGACAAGTAGATGTTGCTGCCAAGCACAGTTGGAATATAAAAAGAGGCGTGATGAAGTGGCTACGCAGATCCACCAATTATTGGCAATAAAACGGTCTTACTCGCCATCTCCGTGCCGTATTATAAATATGTGCATCAGGACATGCTTGTAAGTCGTGAACACACTCTCCACTGGTATCGCTCCATTATCACTGACAGACAAGTCGGCGGTAATAAACCCGATAAAACTTACACCGGTAGAAACCATCAGCAGGTGTTCCTTATCGTTATATCAATACCCAACACACACAACATATCGGCAAAGCATCAAGAGAAGATCCAGAAGTATACCGATCTCGCCCATGAAACCGCAGCTCAGGGGAACTTCAGCAAAGTGATAACTGTGCCTATAATAATATCAGACACAGGAGTGATCCCGAAAATGACACTTTGAGCACTAGAGTGTCTTCACGTGGATGCTAGGAATATATACAATATGCAAAAGGAATATTGACATGCCGAATTGTTAGAAGCCACCTGAATCTTCAATAGAGCAACCGCACATCTGGTCGTCATCCCTTAAAGTGGTTGACATACTGACCAGTAAAAACTGTGAAGAAAAATAGTAGTGATAATAATAATAATAATAATAATAATAATAATAATAATAATAATAATAATGACATTAACAATAATAATAATTTTATCACGTTACCTGCGTTCTTGGTAATATTCTCGTGTCTACGATCTGAAGTAAGTACGGCCAAGGTTCTCGTAGTCTACCTTGGGAGTCCCATGTTTGTAAAGGTTCCTATAATGTAGATAAGACGACTTTAATGTTCTAATTCAGGAAAACAAAAAGATTTTGTTCAGGCGTTCTGAATGTTCAGAGGACTGACGTATTATTTCATGCTACTTTAAATGGTTCTATTTGTAATAATTTTATTTTACTAACATTTGAGGGTTTCTGGCAAAGGCAATAATTTCCCATCATTATTGCAAATATTTTTCCGTCATAAAGTTTTAAAATACACATTTGGTAGCGTACGATGTAATATGCTTACGCTCAATGTAAGAATTTTGAGTAACATAAAGTCGGGAGCGGGACCGAGTCTGGGGCAGGGGGAGTCCGGAGCGGGGAGTAGCAGACGTGAGTAGACAAGTGTGTGCGGGACAGTTTTTCAGTAGTACGTGACTCGGGCAGGAGCAGGGCGAAAGTGGTTTGGTAGCGAAAAGAAATCATAGGGGCGCAGAAGCGTAGCGTGGCAGAAACATAGCTGAGTAGACGAGAAGCGGGGCAGAAGAGTGCCGGGGCAGACGCCTAGTCGGCTACTAGAATCGTCGTCGGGTAGAAGCCTAAACCGGAAGAAGCCTAGCCATGTAGAGTCTAGCGGAGCAGGCGCGTAGCCGTGAAGTCGCGGCAGACGCGTAGCTGGAGGGGTCGGAGCTAAGCAGGGTGGGAGCGGGACAGGATCGCAGCGGGACGGGGTCTGAGCGGGGAGCGGTTTGACGCAACGTCGCCGCGCGTGGGGACGGCGCGGCAAAAAGTTCTCCCTCCGCGGCCATCCTCGACCGCCCAATCCCATCGATTTGCTGTCGCACGCCGCGTGGCCGTCGGGGGCGGTTGGGTCGGCGACGGCGCTCTTGGGGAAGATCTAAGAGGCGTGGAGACCGAGCACCTGCCAAACGTTGCGTTTCGCTTTGTGTGATAATCCTTGAGTGTACAAGACTCCAAGCGCCCCGCATACCAGTGTAATCTATAAAATGATGTGTCGTTTTCACTTATACAAAAGACGTGAGCTACATATCACACATCCCCCTGCCCCCGACTCCATCCCGCTCCCGAAATTATGTTACTCAATATTCTTACAATGAGCGTAAGCATATTACATCGTACGCTACCAAATGTGTATTTTAAAACTTTATGACAATTTCCCAGTAATACATATCAAAAATACATATCACGAGGGATATATTTTAATACAGCTAAATAGACTCGTAAAATAGGAACGTACCTCTTTAAGAAATGTTTTTTAAATTCCAGTATTATAAAAGGTCTTTTTCGTGACAGGAAATCGTTCAGAAAAGGACATCTTACAGCATAAACTATGATGTACTTGCCGTTTATGGAACAAATGATTGCGTCATCACATATCCACCTAATCGGAGCTGGAGAATCTTGAGGAGGTAGCGGTAAATAGCACAAACGACTACCTTTGTTTAGTACTGATGTCGACTTCAAAATAAAACCCAAAAGTTAACTTCAATTTTCCTCTAAATTTATGTTTTTACACAACAAATAACGTAGAAAACGCGTTTATAATGTTGCTTTATTGCATTTGTACAAATTTTAAGCGAGCTCCTAACGTGGCTCATGTTCCAAACATGTACTCGTGTAATAAAGCGTAACATAAACTAGTTATGTATATTAACTACTATTTCTGCTGTTTAAGCCTACTTCAAAATATTGCTTTACGTCAAGAACAAAATTTGTCATGCCAGTCAAAACATCACAAAATGAGCTATATTGCAACTGAAAATGTTCTTTATGTATCCGAAAATTGCAATTCTGCTTTGTCGCAACACGGCCCGTTTCCTTTTACACATCTCTCACCTTGTAGCTCGGCGCAATATTACTATCGACGCTACTGCTCTTACCACCTTCGCGATTTAAACCTTCACGTCACACCACCAAAATCTCGAAATAGCTCACAAAACGCGTGTAAATCCGGCGAGCTGCGCCCTGCCTTTG
>BOPP01000055.1:2018909-2030463 GCA_017312745.1 Gryllus bimaculatus
GGTCCACCCGCTCGCGTCACGTCTCTTCATGAATGAGTTTGGATGCATTACGCGCTAATAGTTATCTGTATAACAACAAATTTAAACGGAGCTTTATAAAAGAGAGGAGAATCTTTAAGCAAGAGTGCGATACCATGAGAACAATCTTTTAAGTGGTCAATGCTTAGTTTTCATTGCCTTGTACTGTATTTTGTTTTTAAACCATTTAAATATTCAGAACTCGTTCTCACTTCTGTTGAGAACAACATACGAGCCATTCGACGTCAAATCGCACAAAGAAGAGAAAATGTTGACCTTAATTTTTTATAACTTTATTATTTTATTTTATAGTCTCTCCCAATCTCAATTTGATCTCCTGCACAAAAACCAACTAAGGAAACATGAACCCTTTAATGCTTTGTTACTCCTACAAGCCAGTGCATCATTCTCTCCATGTATTTAAGTGTTTTTTAAACGTACAAAAACGGAACCAACTGTTGTTTAAAAATGAAATATTGTTAACGGGATATAACACAACTTTAGTGATTCGGAAAAATTATGGTACTGAGATTATCGTGCCCGAGTTATCTTATTTAATGTGAGTAAATCACTATTAAATTACCTTGTTCTTAAATAAACAACTTTATTTCATACCATATTGTTGTCTTTTTTTCTCAGTAGTTACTTGATTTCTTCATGTGAGACACGATAAGGATTAACACAAAATATGTAGGCCTTTTATCGATTTAATGGTTTTTATTGCATGGGAGCAATGCTATCAGTCCCCTTTCCAGAGGAAACGATGGTTGATATCTATATTGAGAATTCAGTTTTGTATGACAAATGAGCAAGCGCACGGATTCTGGAGCTTAAGAAAACGTTGACTGATTTTACTTTTCCCCCATATGCTAAATTCCGTTTTAACTGTTTTGGATGCTAAATCAACAATTATCTCTTTCCACTATTGTATGTCAAAGATTGCAGACCGGGAAGTGCCACATTGGTGCCACTGGTATATTGGTATACAATATTGGTATTGCAGTAAATTCTTATATTAACTTTCTTAAAAATGTCCAATCTCATACGCAGTAATATCGCGCCACGAAGCGTGCCTAATTGACGACAGAAGACAACTTTGCCATGCGCATAAATTGGTGTGTATTAACGATCTGCTCTCTAATCCCAACAAGCCGCCCTGATTCATGAATTTAATGGGATTGATTCAATGATTATTTATTATCTAGAATTTCACAAACATCTGCTCGGCAACGGTAGGGAGTTAAATGCAATTGTTATTGACATTAGAAAATTAATATCTGTAGGAAGGGTGTGCTCACATGATTTATTCGTATTTCATTACCGACGTAAATGAAATGTAGTTCTTTTTTCAGCATGATCACCACTTTACTGCAGAGCCTGTTGGCATATTAAGAGTAGAGTTTAAAACCATTGAAGTTAAGCTAAAATGTGTTCGATGAGTTTAAACGTTTCATCCAAGACAATGGGATGTCCATGGTGATCAGACTAAATTTTTCTATATTGTGTATAAAATTGAATATTCTGTTCGGAAATTCTATGATTTACAAATTCACAGAATTCATGTACAGATGATATGTGGCATTGATGAATTTACGAAGCCCATATGCTAAATATTTTCACGGAAATATAGACATTAAATGTTTATTCCTTCGCCTCCATTGCTCTTTCCCACATTCCAAATAGCACGGGTAAGGAGCAGTAGTAGGTTGCGATTGAAGGTTACATCGAGCGAGGGTGGACAGTGAGGTGCGGGAGCGGAAGTGTGGGGGGAAGCGTGGGGTGGGAGCGTGAGGAAGGAACGTCAGGCAGGAACGCCAGGCGGAAGCGTGAAGCAAGAACGTAGACGGGAGCGTGGGCGGGAGTCGGAGCAGGAGCGTGGGTGGGAGCAGGAGCGTGGGTGAGTGCAGGAGCGTGGGTGGGAGCAGGAGCGTGGGTGGGTGCAGGAGCGTGGGCGAATGCGTGGGTTGGAGCGGGGACTTCACTAGGAACGGTACTGTGATATAGAACTAAGGCTGGGTCTGTCACTAAGGTCACGGGCGAACGTGAATGCTGGTAGAAGTGAGGCGGGGAGGGGCGACGGCGAAGCGCTGGCGGCGACAAGAGAGAGGGAGGCGAGTGTGGGCGCTGCGCGGGCGGAGGCGATGGCGTGGGCTCAGTGAGCGACGGGGCTGCCACCACGAGCATGTCGTTGCGCGCGCAGGAAAAGCAATATCCAGCGGCGGCGGATCCTTCGAAGCGGTCGACTCGCGGTCCCCCCCCCCCTTTCGCCGGCCGAGGGGGGATGGAGGGTGCCTGAGTCAGAAACCGATGGCGCGACTTCATCCCCCGGTGGAAGGGCTGCTCTACGTCCCATCCGCGTTCTGCGCCCTGCGTTCCGCCTCCTCCGCGGCGCACGCGGGGCTCGCGCCATTGGCGGTAGCCTCTCCTCCCCCCCTGCAGGCGCCTCGCCCCTGCGCCAACCCTTCCCTTAGTCGACTCCACGCTGTCGCATGCGACCACCCCGCACTAGCTTAGGTAGCTCACGCTTACCTATTGACCCCTGTACCTAGGATTCCACTCCCGACGGTAAAACAATATTTTCGACACTAGCTACGCAGATACGTCGAGTTCAATCGCTGTCTCGGGGAGAATTCTAGCGGTCGGCTTCTCTCATCGGTAGTTTTCTATCGTTTCTCCCATCAATTCTAAGCTAATGCCGGAGCAGATCCCTGACAAACGGGACACGTTCCGCTCGCTATATTTTCTTTCTCTTCCTTGTATCCTCAGCTCTTACGTACACATTCGTATACTTCGTTCATGCACTTTATACTATGCCACTTGTCGGAAGATCAGCTGGGAGAGGCTGAGAGCTTCTCTCGTCTGGGGCGGTACGTGGAGATACGTGGTTGGGGAAAAGCTCGCAAGCCGACAGGTAGGTCAGAATCTGATCTGGCCATCAAGCGTGAGAAAATCACCACCTCCTTCCGCGATAAAAGCACGAACTGTACTTACGGGATCAATGACCTCATCAGTAGACGCGCCCGGAATCACTAGTCGATTAATCAGTCAATCGACATCTCGCCGTCCCTGCATTTCACGTTCTCCCCTGCAACTCTGGACCGTTGGACACACACTATCGGTGAGTGTCCCGATTCCCTTCATTTACCACGATCTTCCAGTCAAAACAGTCCACGACCAACCCCGCACAAGCAGTCCATCTGCCAAGGAGCCCCCTCAGCCAACACTTCTCCCGACAACTACGTCCTCCCTCTTCCACCCTCGGTCCACCACTTTCTCTATCGACCGTCTTCTTCTGTGACGACCCCCTTAACGTCTCCCCACCTCAATCCGCGCCATCCCCGCCTCCCTACAGAGTCCTCTGCTAACACAGTCCCCGGCGCCACTTCCTGGCCAGCGTTTCTCTACTCTATGCTCCGCACGCCCCTCGCCCAAACCCCTGCGCGACGTGTACTATGAAGACCAGTGCTGAATTATCTTTTATTATTCTACAAAAAGCAGATTTGAGGAGCGACCACTATTGTCTATTCACTTTGGAGTGTTCACTTCAGACTATTCACTTTGCATTTCTGTGTTATCCCTTCGAGATACATTTCACCACGTCCCCTTCATTATGAATCACCACTATTTCGTTTGACAGCCCCTCCTTACACTGACATTTGTCTCGGTATTAAAAAGTGCTCTCTAGAAGTGAACTCCAATAACTTGGTTGCAGTGCCGAACAACCGCTGCCAAACTTGAACAACCTCCGACCAGCGATTTCGCTTCAACTGTCATTATGCGACGGAGTAAGTGTGGCTTGCGGCATCAAAAATAATGCTGTGAAGTGTGTTGAAAGTGAGGTCCTGGATCAGCAAAATGAGATGTTTTGAAACGCACACATCAATACTGAATGTTCTGTTTTCCTTGTCTCGTAACATTTGCGTATTTTTAAACTGTGTATGAAGTATAGTATATAGAAGCAGAGTATGAAAATATAGTCATAACGGCTTCTTTCAATAAAAATCTAAACTCATTTCATTGCTGGTAATTTTTTTCAGTCTTCGTGGGTGTCTGCCGAAGCACTTAGCACGTCTCACATAGCCAGAGGTTGCATAGTTCTCTGTAAATGTATGCCTGTATTCGAAGTTAGAAAAGTAAATTCCACCCACAATGCTCTCTCCCTTACCAAACCCGTCTCAGTCAAGCCAATCTGCCTGCAATGATCAGCACTTCCGCGAGAAGCCTCTTCCACCCTTCGTCTGCATTTTCCCGCCACACTTTCTGCATTAACCTGCTTCGCCAACACCAAACTTTCAATTGTTCAAATAAGTCTTTAGTTAAAAATTGAAAGGTTGGTTATACACTTACGAAATGGCGTTAATGATATTATGCATAAAAATAAATACTTGAATGACATTACGTGAACTGATTTTGGGGAACTGGTCACCAATTCATTTTTCATTTTGTAGCGTACTGTGCGAGAAGATCCTAGAATATTCTTTTTTTCGGCATGTTCCGATGATACATACAGATTTGCAGTCCTTATCCAATGACACGTAGAATTTTCCCGTTTCTTCCATAAATATAAAATAATTGGTAAAATCTATGTAACATTTCAATTGCTTTCAGCATTCACTCTTAGTGTAATTCTCCGCTTCTCGTAATATATTCTGTTCGAAGCAGACCATCCCCGCAGCGGAGTCCGACTGAACTAATTTCGTCGTCCAGCGTAGCCGCATTCATCTCCATCGATTTGCAAACAAGAGAAATACGGCGCATATTTCTTCTTCCCTTCTGGGCCAACTTGATTAAATTTGATTGATTGTCCGGGATATCTCGCCACTCGTTCACTCGCCGTGTTGTAAGGGACCATGAAATATCGCTTGTCGATTCCGCGCCGCCGCCGCCGTCGCCTCCTCCTCATTCCCGACTTCGCCGCCGCTCTCCCATCCGCGACTTCGCCACCGCCCTCGCAGCCGTCCTCGCTGCGCTTGCCGTCCTCACAGTCGCCATCGCCACTACCTTCACCGCCGTCCTCCCCGACACGTTCGCATACAGCCTTGCATTTACACTCTTCCCTCGCTGTGCCGCCGCCGGCGCCCTCTCCCTCACCACCGCCGCCCTCGCCGCTTCACTCGCCTACTCCCAAACCGCCGCCCTCATCCTCGACTTCGCCTCCGCTCCCGCATCTTCCCCCACCACCGCCCTGATGCTTTCTTGTCCTATCCTCACCTCACGCACTACCCTCGCCACCGCCCTCGCCACCGCCCTCGCCACCGCCCTCGCCACCGGCCTCGCCACCGCCCTCGCCACCGCCCTCGCCATCGCCCTCGCCACCGCCCTCGCCACCGCGCTGACATCCACCCTCGCCCTCACCGCCGTTGTCGTCGCCGCCGCACCATCCTGACTGCCACCCTCACAGCCCTCACCATCAAATTCACGCCACGGTTACCCCGCCGCCCCCGCCGTCTGCGACGGCCGTGTAAACGATATGTTCGTAGTGTGGCGGCGTCGTTGGTGGAAACGATGATATGGGTTCATATTTCAGAGGGAGAGGAGGAATAATCGTTAGTACCTTGACTAACATTGCTATTAGTGTGAAATTAAGAATTTCTTTCATTACAGAGAAAATTAGCGGCATTTATTTGTGAGCTGTGGTGTCCCAGCGACGTATGTGGGTCCGATCGAGGACTCATTTGATTCGATTTGCGAGTATAGCATACGTGTTTTCTCTCTTTTTGGAATGGTTTATCGTCCATGCCATCGTCTTCCATCTGAACCTTCATCCTATTCATATCATTAATTTACTATCATCATTCACTCCTCCTGATCAACCCACCATTCCCTAGCAGCCGCCGATGCCTTCGCTCTCATCTCCGCCCCCATCTCCGCCCCCGCCCACTTTCTTGGTTTGCTCGTTGCGCTTGCCACCTGCTCTTTCTCTTTCCCTTACGTACTTACTACGGTTGTTCTTTCCTCTTTTCCCCCAGAGTATTCCCTACTCTTGTTTTCATCTCATCCTGCCTACTGCCCAGTTCAAATACATTTCTCTCCCTCATACTCATTCACTCACGCTCTGCATTCCCATCCATTAAACTCGCCCTGGAAGAAGGGGGAGCGGCGGCGCACGCGCTGGATGGGGGGAGCGGGGGAGGGGGAGCTCTGCGGATGAGCACCTGGCGGCGCGGGGGCGAGCACATCGTCGGCCACTCCCGCTCCCGCATTAGCATGTCAAACGGGCCAGAGCTGTATCTGCGGCGGCGGCGGCGACAATGTCCCTTGCGTGCGAAAGGAGCACCACAGTCATCCCGAGTAATGGAATTCAAATTAGTGTCGCTGCCGCTGTTGCCGCCGCCGCCTCCGTCGACGCCGCCGCCGCGGTCGTCGTCGTCGTCATCGTCGTCATCGTCGTCATCGTCGTCGCCGCAGCCGCAGCCGCAGCCGCAGTCGCAGCCAAGCCGTCGCCACCTGGGGGATGCTCAGTAATTAAGCGTCCTCAAACCCGCCCCTCCTCCTCGCGTCTCGCGTCCTCAACCCTCACCACCTTGCACCGAGCGCACTCCATCCGTGGCGTCCTCTGCTTCCCCACTGTCCCACTGCCTTGGTGTCCTCGTTTCAATTCCACCACCCGCGCTTGCTAGCGTCCTCGTACAATCGCGCGTGAATCTTTCTCTTTCATTACTTTCCTTACGCACTTGTCCCGTGTGTTCTTCCTTCTCCCCAAGTCAATCCCTTAACTTGTTCTCTCCCCACCCTGCCGTCCTCCCGGATCACGCACTCATATTCTCTACCTTCTTTGTTCCCTCTTCTTTCCTCTCCATTAAACTTGCTCGCTGTCCTAACGCCGCATTCGCGAATCCTTACCTTGCCAAGTACGTTCCCCGCACAATTTTTTTTTCGTCCAATCGAACTGAACATTTCACCTTCTTGGTCTTTAACACACATCCTACACGCACATCCACAATATTGCCTTCACACCTTAATCGTTTATCTTTTCGCCATCTCAACCTTCGCATCTATTTGAATAGCATCACCATCTCTAGCCTCGGGAATTAATCCTCTCATCAACTGGTCATCCAACTGTTTAATATCACCCCTTCACCGAACCAACACACCATCCTCCACCCCATCCCCACCCTCCCAGCCCTCACCTGTTCCTCGCCCTGCGCCACCGCAGGGCGGGAGTGTAATTGAGGGGAGACGGTCATTTGGTCGTGTTCCGCAACCGGTGACGACCCAGGCTCTCGAAACGAAGCCAGCCCACCCGCGGCGCGGGGGAAGAGGGTCTTGCGAGGAGACGCGTCTCGTGAGCATCTCTCATCCCCCGTGGGATGGCGGTCTGCAGTAATGACCGAGATGTCTAGGAGGTAGAACGTGAAATCTCGTTAAAATGATATATTTGGAGGAATTTGAGTTCGCAGAGTACAGGCAGGATGAGGCGGCACCTGGGGAAGGTCCATGGAGTTCATGGCCCCGCCTACAAAATTTACGGATTAAAAATATTGTGTATGTGATTTTAAATTATTTATTAAATGTAAATTATTTTAATAATAAGGTTTTTTTAAATATACCAATTTAAAATTTGCTTCAGACTTTTCATTTAAACTTATTCACTTACAGATAGCAGACTGTAAGATAGTATTAATAAAAAATGTAGTTTACTCGCATTATTATCAAACTTTTTGTTAACAAGAAATTTTAATAATAAATGGAGTCATTATCATAGATAAATGTAATAAAAATGAAATAAATGTAATCATTTTATTTCGATTAACTTCTCCCGCCCCGTGTTCTCTCTGTGACGTCGATATCGCTGGCGTGTGCGCGCGCGGTGAGCGGGGCTTCGTGCTGCTCGGACAGCGAGAGCAGGGAAGGGCGGTCTCATCCCCGTGACCACGCCCCTTCGGCCCAACACGCAACGCAGGCAGCGAACGACACGCGCAAATAATCTAAATAAGCGTATGCGTGGTTGCGTACGTTTCGTTCGCCATCTGAACGGTGTTGTCATTTTACTGCCGTCTTTCTGCGAAAGAATACGGCGGATGTTAAGTAAGTTGCGAACGGGACGTGCTGGGTATTGCCTCCTTCAAGAGAGAGGAAAATGGCTTCATCGAAATTAATTCTCGTTATTTCCAAATATCCCGCTAAATATAATTTTTAAAGTGTTTATATTTATTTATTTGTTTATTTATTTGTTTATTTGTTTATTTATTTATTTATATATTTATTTATTTATTTATTTATTTATTTATTTATTTATTTATTTATTTATTTATTTATTTATTTATTTATTATTTATTTATTTATGTATTTATACGGCTTTATAACCATTACATCGACACAATTTTTCATAAACATTTTTTGCCATTAAATTAATTTTTCAAGTTAGTAGTCTCGTGACAGACGAATAACTTAAGTACATTATGATGTAGGGTTGAACACAGTGTGTGGCTAATTTTAAGTTTTTCCTGAGTTAAAATGTGCCAGGTCATTCAGTAATGTAAGATATAGAAATGGAAGAACACAGTGTGTACATGGGCCATGTTCTGAATTTTTTAGTAGATGTTTGACTGAGGTATTTGAAGTGGTATAGTATTTTCCAATATATTTCTTCCGGTCATGTGAAATTTTGAAAAATTATTTTTCAATTTTTAGTCCTAAAAGTTTCTTATAGATGATAAAAAATTATAAATAAATCTTCTAGAGTGCCACCGGCCGGTTTTTTCACTGCGATTGCTGTTTGAGGACTTGAGTCTGACTTCATTTTCCGATATTTCTTTATTGGATGGGAATCAACAAGGTGAGATTTTAAAATCAATATAATATCTAGATGGAAGACACTTTCTTAACTTTATTGAATAGAAGGGTTTATAGAATGTCTTAATAGAAATTAGTTGATAGCAGATCAGAAAAGATCTGCTATCAACTAATTTGAGGGTCTCTGGAGTTCCGGTACATAATTTCATGGATTTAAGTGTAGACCTGGCATCACAAGATAAAATTCAAAAATACTCTGGGATAGGGAAGTGAAAATTGATCGATGGGATGTATGATTTTAAGGCAAACTCGTATCTTAACTCTTCTTTTGAACCATCCGTGTAAATGTAGAAGTCAAAAATTTTTCGGTGCACAGAAAATAAGGGTATGGAGACTGAATTGGGGGTCTGAATATGATACTTAATTTGCTCCTAGGTTAATGAATAGAGAGAAAGGTTTCCATGGAGGGATATGATTAAATCTTCTAGGGAAAATATATGGAGGATCGATGTTAATTTCGATTCGGTAATTGTCAAAATTTTGCCCTGAGTAAGGTTGCAACATGACGGCCAAAACGGCATCTGCAGGGCATCCAAGATGATACCCGTTTCCTTTCTTCAGACAGTTTTTCAGAACAGAATTTGGGATGTTGTCTGATCCAGGGGATGAATTATCGGTATTTAATTGAATTTGGCCTCAGTGTTTTTAAGGACAGAGTATAAAGAATCATAAAATAGGATTCAATCTTCTGAACGATCACATCACATAAAATGTATTGGATTTCAGAGCGACGTTTAAGAGAATTCATTTTCCTTAATTATATATATATAATATTATAATATATTACTTTTTTATATTAATTGAATAAACTTTTAATGATCTAAAAATTTTCTGTCGTTACAAACACTGGGGCCAAATTGAATTAACAATGTAAATGTTTAGTGATAGTACAGAAAATTTCCTAATTGATGATTTATCTTAATGTTTATATTCAACATTTCAAACATATATCACTCCACATTGCTTCCCTTGAAAAACTAATAGTGATTAATTAACTTTTAAATGGACCATCATGTAATATTACAAGAAAGCATATGAATATTTTAGACCCAGATGTACGGCTTATATTTTCAAACATATATTATAAACATATATGCTATTTTATTGCATTTACTTAATTTTGTATACCAATGTATATAAAATTCTGATGTTGATCTTGACTTTCTTTGAAATGATATTGACTCTTAATATTATGTACTATTTTTGTATATTTTACAAATCGTCGCAGTTTAGAATTATTGAATTATCCGTAATTTAATTATCACAGTACTTTCGATGACAGATTCTTAAAATATTTTACACATTTTATAATGTTTCGCCATGTTGTCAAAATGATTGCCATATTTTTATAATTAATGAAAAACCTTCATTTGAAATGTGACAAACTACAAAATAAATGTATTCACAGTTAAATCATACGATTCATAAATCATCATATTTCATTATTTTTGGTAACTACTACAATGTTAAAGTGAAATTATGAATATATGGCATCCTTTTACATTTTTTAATTTCGCTTTTTTCGTAACTAGATAGCGTTATGCGTCGTATATTCTACACTTGTTTAGTTGAGCATATAATAGCAGATAATTGCATCCCGCAGCATCGTTTCTGGACGTAGGGAGGTACTATCGGACGTGTCATTTTGTGTATGTAATTTCCTTCAAGTTTCCTTCCTTTAATCGCCTGGGTTCTATATATGCTTTTGAGAATATATATGTTTATGTATATATATACACACTCCAGCAATCTTCACAATGATATAAAAAGGAAAGTAATCATCTTACTGTTCTTCGTTATATACGTTATATACGTTTTCTTTTCGATATATAGCGTAGATCCCTAATTTCGTATTTTATAAAGAGGACTATCTCAGGTTCTTGTTTGTATTTAAATTTATTGTTTAAGTTGTACAAATGAAGAAAATACGTTTTTGTTTTGGAAACTAAAAAATATAATTATAGAAAAGTGTTAGAAATCTGTTGAAATTGTAGACTTTAAAAGTATTCCAAGCCTTTTTACATCCTTATGGCTCATGTAGGACCTAAATTAATTTTGCGATCACTCTGTAAGGAGTATTGGGATCCAATTTAGGAAACAAGTCCACAATAATTGTCATTACTTCTACCACTACTACTACTACAACTACTACTTCTAGTAAAATCATTAATTAGAAAAATAATATCTGTATAAAACTTAACGAACACTAAAAATCTGGTACAGGTAAGTTTTAAATCTGACTTTGTTAGCAGGAATAGTCTGAAATCCCTCTGAAGAGAGATTGTTGAAATTTCTTTTAGTGATATTCACAAAGGAGTACCTATGTTCATTAGTAATTTACGTATACTTTCCCATTTTCTACCTGTCTACTTTTTCTACATACCGTAATACTATTCCCAAGTAAGGTAAACTGGTCGGCGTGGAGCGGCGCCGAGAAGCCTTGTGGTGGGGGCGGGGCAGGCCGCGAGCCGGAAGCTATTAGTGCGGTGCTCCAAAACAGCGGTGAATCGCATTTCCCCTCGCGAACAATTTCCGGTCCATAACCCGAGGCAGCGCTGCGCAGCGCTACGCTGCGCTGGCCGCGAAATTGTGTGCGCAGCTGCTCCCACTCTCACCCACTGACGCCCACCCCGAGCCACCCTCGACCCCTTGATCCACGCCCTGCTTCCCACCTTTTTTCCCAACCTTCTTTCCAGCCTCCTTCCCCCCGTCCTTCCCGCCCTCTTTCCCGCCCTCCTTC